>JAVQJL010004103.1:0-39333 GCA_036024295.1 Nannoperca obscura
CCCAACTCTTTCCTTCTGGAAGTCCAGATAGTATTACCTCTTCTGTCTCGATGGATACACAGACACACTGTCACACACGCACACACAAAGCAATGCACACTACGTTAAGATATACACACACCTACGGCACTGGCCAGTTAACTCAAACTGTTGTTTGTAGACTTTGTACAGAAGAATTTCTTTTTTAATGTTATTATTATTATTTAATAAAGGCTAAATAACAAGTGATTTGGTTCTGGGTGTTTTTATTATTAAGAGTGTGTGCTTGTGTGTGTATTTGTATTTGCTAGTACTAACTAACCCTCCAAACAGGCCGCCAGTCCTCTGAAGTATGTGAGGGGTTTAATTAAGACTAATTAAAGTACCTGCTAACTGCATTTCACCATAAATGTTTTTATAAATGGAGAAGAAGATGGGTTTAAACAGGTTTATATCTGGGTTTTACATCCCCACACATATACGAGTTGTTTTGTTTCACACTGAGAGAAGACTCTAGAAACTAGATCTCTGACTAGAACATTGACTGTTCAGAATATGCTTTCAGTTTTTTCAAAATGAAGAGTGTATGAGCTGCTGATTATAGCCAAGAGTAATAACAAAGAGTTGACAAATGGTTAAACTAATTAACTTTAATTCATTAATTTTCTGATTTTTGAAAAAATAATATGTTTTTTCAAACCTAAACCATAAACATATTTTAAATAATGATCTCTTCTCTCTCTCTCTCTCTCTCTCGCTCTCTCTCTCTCTCTCTCAGGGTGTTCTGGCATATGAACCCACGAGAGGCCAATGCATGAGGGATCGATGATTATTTTCATTTAATCAAGGCGTGAAAGGTTGCTCCAATTTACAGTAACACGTACTCATGAAAACACTCAAACCAAAGCACCCAGCCGGGTGGAGATTAGCTGGAAGATCACAATAGGAAATGTGTCGCCCAAGCAACTAATTTATCTTCCGGTAAATGTACAAAAGTGAGAGTAATGATGGAATAAAAAATATGACATCTTGGGATAACTAGCTTACTGTGTGAAATGATATGAATGTGTGTGTGTTTCTATATGTGGATATTATAAATCAATACATTTAAGAAGTAGGCAGGAAGGCAGTAGCTTAAATGTGAAACCACAGTGAGAAGAATTCCAGTCCAGTGTTTTTATCCAAGGGCCCAAATAACTTCACTATAGGCTGTCGCACATCCCAGACCATCTGCCCTACTTTAATTCATGCTTCGTGCTTCTTAATTGGTTGCAACTGTATACAGTATGATGCTAGTTTGGTTTTAGCCCTCTAATTAGCTTAGACAGCCATTATTAGTGATTTCTCCACGTCAGCAGTGCTTCACTTCTTTCTTCTTCTTTTTCTCATCACTCCTGCCCTCATTTATTCATTGCGTCTTCATCACACTGCTACTCTGACCCGGTTCTCACGCTTCTTCTGACACAAAAACACAGATGTGATGTGTGTGTGCATACATGAACAGAAGCATCAACATTTCTGCACACACTAATTGAACGTAGTTTAAGGGTGAATGAGTCTCAAACACCCAAAACCTGTCCATGAGAGACAGCTATAAACTGGATACACACAACCACTGCGTCCTCTTAGTCTGCTGAAGATATGCTTTATGTCCAAACTTTAGTTTGATCAGATCTCATCTCTCCAGATCCTGAACACAGCTTTACTAAGGTTAATACAAACTCAAGCAGGCAAATGCAAACACACACAGGTCTCTTGTGGTTGGCCTTTGCTGAGAGTGTAACCTACTAACACAGATTTTAACTCTCTGCTTAGTAACACACACACACACTCCCAACTTTGGTAAAGAAAAAAAAAAAATAAAGTAAGAAGGTAAAAAAACATCTTCAAACAAATTAACACTTTAGACTTTAGAAAAAAGATAATATCTTTATCTTATCTTTGATAAAGTTACATTTAGAAGTTGTGAAGGGGAATACCCTGAAAATGTTACCCAACTGTTATATAACTCCCCTCCACCATTCCTGTGTCGCTGTCTTTTATTACGCACACAACCAAATGCACCCAGCTCCCACATAAACCAACAGGCAGCCGTTTATGTGGTAAGTCTGGTATTGGAAGGCAGCAGCATAGGCAGCTAGGTGAACACAATATGTGCTGTTAAAGCTGTAGAAGTACTTTTGGATTGTGTGTGTGTGTGTGTGTGTGTGTGTGTGTGTGTGTGTGTGTATGTGTGTGTGTGTGTGTGTGTGTGTGTGTGTGTGTGGGTGTGTGTATACAGCCATGCCCCCCCCATCTCCAAGCCTCTATATAAAGTGACTGTTAAAATTTCTTGTTGGAAAGTCAATCAAACAACTACAAAGAGACACAAAGCAAAGACAACAACAAAGACATTCAAAATTACCACTGACATGCGCAAAACAACCAAAAGGAGACACAAAATGACTAGAAAGAGATGCAAAATGAACACAAAGAAACACAAAACATCTACTTAAAGACACAAAAGGACTACCAAGGGACATCAAACAGACACACAGAGGCACGAAACGACCAAAAAGTGACATAAAACAACTAAAAGGAGGTGCAAAGCAACCGCAAAGACACACAAAGTGAAAAGAAACATTTTGCAAAACAGCTACAGAGACACAAAATTACTACAAACAATGTAGCCTCATCGGCTGTTGTTGGCTGTGAGCTATTTGGATTTACAAATAGCAGCTACTTTTTGATATTGTAAATCAATTCTAAATTAATATTAAAAGTTGTTTATTTGGGATTCATTTATTGCATTGAATAAACAGAAATCTAGCTATTAATAGTGTAGAGTTTATCATTTCAATGTACCTGGGCTTTAAATTTGAGTCTTAAACCTGTGTCCCAGTCTGCCCCCAATTCAAAAGTTTCTAAACCGGCTGCTGCTAAACACATGCATGAAAACAGCACAGAAGATGTAATGGTTGAATAAATATACATGTATACATAAACACAGTAACCACACCAGCAGTTTGATATAATATTCTGTGGGACTCATAACCTCCTGCACAACACTACAGGTAAATGAAAAGTGCAAAATGCATGAATTCATGGGGTGGTTTAAGAACAAGGTATTCATTTTCCAATTGACTGCCACACATTTTTTAAATTGCACAATGTATTTTAATGGATTTCCCACGTCCTGGGGTTACAGAGCTCACTCAGCATATAGACGACCCAGTAACTCAAGTGAGAACACATGAAAAGCCCTGCTACAGTTTTTCACCTTTGTTGTGTAAATGAATTTTGCATCCATAGACAGTTTTAAAAAGTGTCGCCTTGACAGTGTGTTGTTTGTGAAGCAGTGGAAGAAAGAAAGTGGATCAGTATGAATGGGCTGTGCACAAGGCTGCTGTAGACAAAAGAAGATCAGGAGCCCTGCACCTGGGCACAGTAACTATATATGAGCTCCCATTAATCAGTGTGTGTGTGTGTGTGTGTGTGTGTGTGTGTGTGTGTGTTGTAAATGTGCCTCTTTGTGTTGCTTGTGTAGTCTGCATACAGAATGCCTGAAAATAATAAATGAATGTCCCTGTGTATGAATCTTGATCTCTATCTGTGTGTGTATGTGTGTGTGTATTTCTCTGCTGGCAGTGCTGAATTTGAGAAGAGAGGATAGAAAAATTGGGGATCTTCTGTTGTTTGCACAGTAGTTCATATACTGTCAAAGAATCATTTGATTGGTTAAATAAAAATAAAAAACAGATGTTTTCAGAAAATATGTTTTCAATACATTTTATACAATATTAAGGGGCTATTACAGCACTGAAAAGGGATTTTTGTACGTAGAACCATCTAAGCACAGTGATAGAGAAACTCTTCTATTTGCTTTGTCTGTTAGAGTTTAGCAGGTGGAATACCTGCTGTGGCTGTTATTACAGTGAAAAGCACAATCGGACATTGGCAGTGTTTTCTTCAAATATCTCGAAGATTGGAGATATTGCAGTACTGACGAGTCCTGCTATGGTACAAACATAGAGGATCATTATCTGAAAGTATATAGAAACCTTTATGTAGCTGGATTGTGTGTGTGTATGTGTGTGGGGGCGGGAGAGAGGGAGGGGGTGTGCAGCAACATAATGAATCGCAACAGAAGACATGGGGTCCTGCTGGGCTGCTGTAATGAAGCTCTGCTCTGCCTTCGCTCCCTGACCCACTGGCATTAAGGAAAAATGGAAAGCATTACCTTCAGCCTTCACCTCAACAGCCTACCAAGTGGGGGACCTGGAGCAGACATAGGTGTGTGTGTGTGTGTGTGTGTGTGTGTGTGTGTGTGGTTGTTGGGAATGGGGACAGGAATGAGGTTGAGGTTGAGACAGGGCCCAGCGGGGGATCCAGACCAGACAGGAGTCCTACTGTATATGAAAAATAATGTCTTTCACAACACTGACAGGCTGAAGTCCTACACAGGTTTTTGTGTGTGTTTGTGTGTATGTGTGTGTGTGTGTGTGTGTGTGCAATGTAAAGTAAAGCTTCCAAATACGCCCAAGAGAAGAATGTGTCTTAACAACTATCTAAACAACTTTAGCTTAGACACATTTCACACACACACACACACAGCAGACGTAGAATAATTTTAAAGAAAATTCCCTCTCAGACACATTCCAGCAAAGTGCACAGTGATCTTAATAGCTTTGTTTGCGTGTGTTTTAGTACACCCCCGCTAATCTCATCCTGGGCTGAATTCATCTTATTAAGAGAAGAGTGTCTTTGTTTGTTTGTTTCCAACAGAGTAAACAGACCATGCTTTTCAGATGTGTGTGTGTGCACTCGATTTCCACTGCGCTCTGTTTTATCACGTTTCTCAGTTGCATCTAGAAGCCATTGTTCAGAAGTGTAGAAATCCAAGGGACCCCGAGGGAAGGAGAACAAAAGAGAGGCCTTTCTTTAAATTCTCTACAAATGATATTCCGCGAGCTGCCTGTGTAGTGGGGGCATGTCAGTTGTAGCGGCTACGTGCTTCTCTGCTGGCCTCTCAAACTGGAGTGTCACTGCCTGGAGATTATTTGATCAGCAGATCTCTGGGATCAAGTTCATTACAAGAGATGGAGCACCACAGCAGCCTGCCACAGATGAACCCTTTAGATAAGATGGGCCTCTCTCCCCCTGGCTCTGCTTTCCCTTTCTTTATCTTTTCATTAGACTACATTAAAGTAGTAGTAGTACCAAAGTCCAGGCCTCATAGAGTATTACTGAGCTCCTCCATGCTTACTGTAGTTGCAGTATCGCACAAATAACGATGCCTTTCTACCACATTATATAGACGCACGAAAACATGCAACAGCCGTTGCTTTTTCATACATCAGCAGAAAAGGTTGCCTAATCTACATGAGACTTTAGAGCGCTGAGGAAACCCAAACACCAAGGGCTAAAATAACCATTTATTTCCTTGAAAAGTAGTTCCTGGGACTAAAAGTTTCAGGGCATGGAGCACCGAAATAATTCATCAGAATCAGGGAGATGGTTTTGGTTTCAGGATATTGAAAATATAATTCTTTTGACAGTGGTTCCACTCACTGTGACACATCTAATCTGCCGGAAATATACCAGAAGAAGAAAAAGGATTTTTCCAGCTCTGCACATCTTTTCAAACACACTTTGAACAATTCGTTGTCTCCAACATAGAAAGTTGTATCAGTTCAAACGGTTTTGTTTTTCTGTCCCTCCCGGAAACTCGTTCACATCACCAAATGTTCCCCCACGTGGGACAAACATGCGCAGAAAAGTATATTTTTTCCAACCAGAGAGAGAATGATCGGATTAAATGTTTACATGTTTATTAGGCAGTGTTTTCCGATATAACAAATTATCAAAGGTCTCTCAAGCTATCTCAACCTAATTGAAAATTCCTTCAGATCAGAATCAGACCAGTCTCTTCGGTTTGAGGTGGTTAAATTAGGCATTTTTATTCTGACCAAGCTGTTATTCTGAATATTAGTGGAATATTAAGGTCCATATAAACGCAGCTAGTGTAGTCTCTTAAAACTCTTTGCTCTTTCATCTCTTCCATCTTTAATGAGCTTCTCCCTTCCTCTCTCAGTCAGCCATAAGTGTGACACACAGATGCACACACAAACACACACATACGCACATCTTAATGACATCTCTTAAAGCGCTGGCCATGCTAATGGAGTAATAAGAGACTTTAGCAACCTCACCCTATGTCGTCTTATTGGACTTCTAACGTTTTTTTGCTAAAAGCTAGAGGACTCATTCTGCTCTTTAATGACTCACATCTTTTCTTTAATCTAAGGAGACAATTAGAAATCTACCATCAGCCTCTCTGTGCTGATAAATGGCTTCCATCTCTCCCTCAATCGATCACATGCTTTCAGATCTGTAAATGAAGGCTTAGGTAACAAGGATGACCAGGGAGGTAATCAAGAAGACCACCGAGACATAAGGGAGAGGAGGGCTAATGCGGTGAAAGCATTTCCTCGGTTACAGCAGCCTTCATGAAAGCAGACAGAGCAGCGGTGGTTGAGTACCACACACACACACACACACACACACACACACAGCCCTGTGTGTGGCTACGTGACATTTGGCCTTTGTTGGGAAAAGAGTCTTGGTAACAACAGTTGCCTCACTCTCCTTTATTTAATGCTCCGTCCTCTCGCTGTCTTTCTCTCTGTCACACACACATGCAAGGTGTCAGTGGTCAGGGTCAAAGGGTGACCTCTGTTCATTCAGGCGTGACTCTGCGGTTTAATCACACATACTTATTGTTTCACCCTCTGGACATCTATCATGGTAAAACTGACAGCCTGAAAGACAAGGGCAAGTATCTAGAAATGGTGGCAAGTTATGAAATGCTCATTCAAAGGTAAAAACAGGAATAAATATATATGTTTATGTATAAGAATATAATTGTATAAATGTATATTGTGATATTATGTATAGACCACATAGCTTAAGTTTGCTGCTGTGTTGAAAAATAAAAAAATTTGAACAACTCAGGATTCAGTATCCTGATCTGCAATTTTGCTGACAGCTGGCTTATTCTTTTCAAGTGTTTCACATAACTTAATGGCATCATGAATCATTTATAGAACTGTATGTCAACACACGCACAAGTGGGTTTACGTCCAGTATAAATGAAAAAACCACAGAGCTATGATCGCTTGCACCCCTCTGGTTTCAAAGCTCAATATGAACACCACCTCCCTTACAAACACACACAGACATGTTGATTGTCCTTCAATCATAGCAATCACAACACGCTGATAGGTGGAGTGGACTCACTGTGAGAGGGTGGTAGGATGAAGTGTAATGGCTGTGTAAACATTGTGTGACAACAATGTGCAAGGTGTCCTCATTGCAGGAAAACATTTTCAAAGTACAATGAAAGGGGATCAAAATGTTGTTGTAGGGATACTAGGAGTTAAGTTCTTAACCCACCATACACAATTTTATTTGTCTGTTTTTTAATGGTGTTTCCAGCCAACAACAAGAAAAATTCTGGATAAAACACTGCAGTATATACCTCCACCACCATGAATCACTAGCTGCAATGCACTTGAAAGCATATCTGGTGTGAAGAGCGGTGCAATTTTTGCCAGTCAACTGAGCAATATGTCAGGTGCAGGAGAGGAACTCATCATCATCGCCCTGGTATGTTAGGTTTGAGAGGTGATCCAGGAGGGTGGGGACTTGGTCGGGAGCGGCCTGGGTTCCACACTGAGGATCAAACACATCTTGCCTGGCTGCAGAATATAATGTTTAGCCCTCCACCTGCAACACTCAACATGTCATCTCCAACACTCAACATGTCATACCTGATTCCTACTTATCTTCCAAGTCTGGGTATGGCCAAAATTGTATTACTGTTGGTTTGTATTTTTGAGTGCAGGTGCCCACTGGTTGCTGCTGGTGCTGGCCACTCAACTGACACTGTGAGGTGCTCGCACACTAGTGAGAAACTATTAAGTGTTATCACGAGAAAATGGGGAGGCAAGCAGGAAAGCGTAAATAGAGCTGTTATCTTCCCCAGAGGCTGGTACAGTATGTGTTCGTATGAGTGTACACACACTGCACAAGGCAGTGTCCCCACTTGGTTGTTGGCAAGATACATAGAGACACTCTCTCGTATACATCTCAAAATATGGCCATGCAGTATGTTCAAGTTATGATATAAATGAACTTTTAAAAGCATTTATCTAAGATTAAAAAAATTTTGTCAACACAAGCAAACACAGCTTTATCGCCACTCAAACAGTCTCTCAAGACTCTTGGCACTTGAGTGGAAAAACCCATGAACAATCTAAAGGTTTATTCATCAGAAGGCTTTTAAACATTCTGCTTTTTTTTTGGAGCTGCAGCTACACTCAACCAAAGGGAGGAGCAGAGCAGCTTGTCACGCTGTGGGAGAATGAATAGGCAGAAGAGACAAGGCGTAAACAAGGCACAGTCCTTGTTATTAAGGCCTTAAATCAGCACTTATCTCTTCTCTGTGTACAAACATTCCCTCATCCCAAAAGCATCTCATGCATGTCTAGAAAACCCCTTTCATTTGAGGATGGTGACAGGGCAAAACAAAAAAAAGATGCAGATATCTGTTATTATAGGCCCCTGTGACCTTCTGCCCACACAAACACACACACACACACACACAACAACAACAATGGTCCCCAACTCATATAAACCCTGTGCTGGGTTCCCTTGTGTCAAATTATCATGATAACTGGGGCGTTCATCACGCTGTACAAAGACCGGTTAACATCTTCCGTGGCTACTCTATTAACAGCTTTATCACTAAGCAACAGCTTAGAAAAACCCCGCCCCCCCAATCTCTTTCTTACACATACACACAAGCGCCAAGGGACACATGCACACACACACACGCGCACACTGTCCCTTCAAATGCAGTGGTGCTGAGTTTAATTCAGAGGGTGTTTGACAGACAGCATTTTAATGACCAAGAGCATGGTTGAGGACTTAAGCTGACAGAAGCATCTATAGGGCCTCTATCATGTCAGGGAGGAAGACTTTGAACCATCCAATAAACATCTATGGAGAGTGAGATTGGGCCGGGGTGTTTCTATTATCATACCATTAAATCCAACAGCTACGAATAACCAGCAAATACAGTGTCAGTGTTTAGGTAACAAAAAAATCACAAAATACAAAGAATTCACTGTGAGACACTGAAAATCGAGGCAGGCCTCCTCCCCCCGTCCTCGGCATAATGCTCGGCACTCTGGGAGTACTGAGTAGCATGTAATGAGAATAGCCATGCAGCTTTAGTCATGAAATGCCTAATTAGCCATTAGCATGCACTAAAAAGCAGCTATGAGACCATCACTGTCTCTCCTCCACAATCCCCAACTGAGCTGATACAATACAGCACAGGCTCAGAGGATCCTCGCTGTGGGGAGAACAGTCAGCCTATCAGATGTCTCCTTCCACAGTTCAGGTCCCAGCAATGAGACCATGATAAGGTTTCTCTTTTCATAGCACTGGACCAGCACGCCCACACACAAATTGCGGCCTCCTGTTCCTCTCATTTTGTGGGTTAATTAGAATGAAGCTGTCTGCTGTTTACAAGATTGCAGCCATATGCGGTCCAGATTATGCTCATCAACACTTTTTTTTATTCAGAAGAATGGGCTAAACACACAGATATATATATGAACACACAAAACACACACAAACCTTTCTGCACATGCTCAGTTTTAATGTGGATTGTGTTCCCTGTCATTAGTAATTTTCTTCTCCCTCTGTTTTGGGCTAATTAAGCAGCTCGATTTGGTG
Source organism: Nannoperca obscura (assembly GCA_036024295.1). Classification (NCBI taxonomy): domain Eukaryota; kingdom Metazoa; phylum Chordata; class Actinopteri; order Centrarchiformes; family Percichthyidae; genus Nannoperca; species Nannoperca obscura. Next base: position 9,766 of record JAVQJL010004103.1, read on the forward strand.
CCCATCTTGCTTAATGAGAGATGATGTGCTGAGACTGTGTATTAAGCAGAAAAGAATCCATATAATTAGAAAAGACAACATAAATCTACTACAAAATATTACTGTTATCCCAAAAGAGAAGTTCTGTTGCCGCACCCACATGGAGGTCAAAGGTCAAGCTCAGCTGCATGAAAACAGCATGGAGCACTACGGACACTTCAGCAGTGAGGATGATTGTCTAACTGAATCCGAGCTATCTGGTTGAGGGCCAGTACATCTTCCTGCTTACTGTTGCACCTCTCTGTCCTCCAACAGTTCAACTGGTGTGTGTGTGTGTGTGTGTAGGTTTTTTTTTCACTGAATACATTTACATCCATTAGCTTTGGCATTTGCAATTGTGGTGCCTTGACCTGGCGTTTGGCTTGTACTGGGTGTGTGATTAGTTTATTGATGTCTGAATTGGGAAACTATTGAGTGTGTGTTTAGTCTGTAATCATTTTGCAGGAACAGAAGCAGGACCAGGCCGAGGTGCTGCAGGACTGAGTCATCAAAGGTGGAAGACTCCGTCAGCGCCGTCTTTGATTGAACAACAAAGACAAACTGAATATGCAGACCTGCACTCAGAGATCTGAACAGCAGAGTATGATGAATGTGTGAGTTAAATATTACCATAGAATCATCTGTAAAGCCGGTCATTCACAGTGACCAATAATTGTTCACCAACTGAGCTCAGTCAAACCTAACACTGTGGTAAATACAGGCTAACATCATCTTTATTTTCCCTTAATCCCCAAGATTCTCTTGAGTCAGTTGTTTTAAAGACATCATTAGTCAACTTGGCTGAAAGCAAGGAGGAACCACAAGCAAGAAACAACAAGCATGTCTCATCACTCAGCCAATTGTAGATGTTGTCTAACCAGCTAAGAGGAGGCAAAAGAAATCCACGACATGCTAGTCTGGGGGCCTCGCGAGGCGTCCTTCACATAGAATCAGTTGTCTGTGACATACTACAGAGGATTAAAGGACAAATTGTTATACCCAATGCAAATTTCCACGTGTTGGATCAGAACATATTCAGGCTGATACTGTGTAGTCTGGTCCCAGGTTTATGAAGTCTCTACACGCTACCAATTCCCATAGCCTTCCCATGTCCAGCTCTATAAATGCACCCAAAGTGCCCATTCATGAATCCTACATTGCACTCCCTCACTAAGTAAATATGACCAGCGTGTCCAGTGCAAGCCAAAGCTTGTCTGTGTGCTTCCATCACCCACATCACTGCCCATGCACATCTCATGCCCAGCCTGCACCCACCCAATGTACCATCTGCCTTGGCAGTCAACTGTACCAGACCTGGCCAGACAACTGCTCCAAAGAGGGGTGGGCTGGTGATGGGGGGTGTTCCAGATGCTTCTCAATCCAGCTGCAGCCTGTTGGCAATGTCACGGCATGCCCCTGGATTAATGACCCCCCCCCCCCCGCCCCGTTCTATGGGCTGCTGTCCCACTATCTGTATGGGGCCTGCCAAGCCTATTATCCATGCACGGTTTAAGTCAAAATGCCACACGCTCACTAACTGATCGATGGGGTCTTAAACAGTGGGGAGCCATTTAAACAAGGAGTGGGGGAGTTGTGTGTCTTTGCGTGTGTGTATGTGTGAAATTTTTCTTGCAGCCTATGTTCCCACTGCCATCTCATCTTTCCCAGCCGTCTGTATGGATTTAGGTGGCTGGCCTGTGGGCCAGGCTCCATCGATTACAAACAGCTAACCAATCATGCTGACAGACAGCTCGGTTGAGAGCACACCTTGGCTTTTAATAGTGCTGTCCGCGATGCCCATGTTTATGTGGAAGGCTGAGAACGTATAGTACAACACTGCAACAAACACGCACTGACACTAAGCAGGCAGCTGCACTGCAACCTTGTGTATTTGCATAATGAGACAGACAAACCATGTAGACACAGACAACTTCGAACACACTGAGACCAAAACAATGCTTTTTTCATTTAAGCCTAACCTGTCTTGTGATTTTCCCTTGTCCTGTGTGCGTCTCTGCTCTATTGGTGGGCTGAGTAGCAGCTTAAAAAAGTACTCTGAGAGGAAATGCAAATGACCTTGTCTCATCTCGAAGCAAACACTGGGAAATTAAATTAAGGCTCCCTGTGACTTTGGAAGTGCTGTTTCCTCAGTCTTGGTGGCTATATGTGTGCATGTGTTTTTGGTGTGTGTGTGTGTGTGGGGGAGGGGGGGGGGGTAGTCAGTTTGAGATGTGATGCTTTTCTAAATCTTATTAAGCCCTATTTCACTGTAATTCTTCAAACTTGTGTGAATAATAATCAAATTAGTTGGAGTTTGTGTGTTTCAGTGTTTGTGTGTTTCTGAGAGTTCAGTAACATGTAGCTGTTTCTCTGTTGTCTGCCATGTGTGTGTGTGTGTGTGTGTGTGTGTGTGTGTATGTGTGTGGGTGGGTGATGTCTTTGACTCCAGCTCTTTGTCTGGCCTGCTTCATTCTCACAAACACTAATAGAAATTCACAGCCATTTAATAATTCACACTGAGCTAGGCGGCTACAGTAAACTGTCAACAACACAAGCTCCTACTGAAATTCCATTAACTGCCAATGAATTATTCCCATATTACATCCATTCCAGCCTTGATGTACACAAACACACACACACACACACACACACACACACACACTAAAAACACATATGCACATGTATCACACTTCCTCACAATATTCCTAATGGCCCAACGCTAAGCAGGCTAAACCTGGAGGACTGGCAAGGCTCTGAGGCATATTCCATTATTAGAGCGGTGAAATGGAGACCCCACTGGCCTTTGGGACGAGGTGCTAAGCCCAGGGACATTATGATAATGGGGGTTCTGTGGGGAGTAGATGCCATACAAGCTAATGTACTGTCTGGAGATACAATAAAGATACAATAAAATCGCTACAGGTTCGGCTCGCTGCATCTTGATCTAAACATTTCTTCCATTCTTATTAGACTTAATGTCCTCAGCTGGTCATTCCCACTGATTTGTTATTGGAAGTGAGGACGTGAATCAACAGAGGGCAGGTAGGAGTCTCATGTTGAGGGCAGAGAAAAGAGATTCATGTCAGATTGTATTTGTCATGCACATATTGAACTGTTGATTTACGTCAAATGAAACGTTAAATAATTTAATAGAATTTCATTTGACTATTGAAATTGAACACCATTATCATTCAATTTAATATTTATAAATCACTTTTCCCTATAAAAATGTCCTCCTGAAATCATTGCTCTCGGCCAAGAAATAGTCCTTCACATACGTAAACTGTGTGTAAATGTATCTGATAAGTACATTCAATTCAAGCTACTACATTTATTTCCAATTATGTCTTGTTTGTGATAATTTAAATCAATGGTTTAACAATAGTATGTAACAAATACAAGGTTTTGCTAACTGGATAAAACATCTAGTTTCATGGAGACCTGGTTATGAGCATTCAAGTGTACTTGACTGTTAAAACAGGCTGTTGGTTTGACTGGGTGACATGGGGGAAAATATCTGGTGGACCTATTTATGTATGTAACAATATAAATTCAGGCTTGAAAGATTCCTAGTTCTCTACGAGGAATGAGAGATATTTTTTTCAAATTGGCAGCTGTTCTGGGAGAGATTTTTCCATGTTAATTTAGACCAGAAATTTGTGTCACCATTCCTGATATAAAAAAAAGTCCCATGATAGAAGCTAAACAATAAAACATCATATATTACTCTACATCCCCTGTGCTGTGGAATATTAAGTTATTTAAGGAGACATAGCCCTTCCTCAGTGTTTCAGCATGACGTGCATCTACACAGTAGCCTGAACAACCAGTAGGGAGTGGCTCTTTGTCTGTCTGCCTGAATTCAGCTTGCTGTGTTACACACTGAAACGCTCCTCTGGCAGACAGTAGACTCCCTTTTTGTCACTGACTGATATTACACCTTTCATCAGAAGCAGCACAAAGCTGATGTGAAAGCTATATGGATTTCTATTATCAAACATGTAACGGTTGGGACGCTCACGGTTACTCAGGTGGAAAACTGGAAATGTTTTGGGATCCCTTCATTCCCATTTTGATACCTTCAAGGTAGAATAAGATACTTTAAAATCCCAAACTGGCAGTATAGAACACTTTGGCAAAACCTTTTTCATTTTCAGTAACTGCTAATGGGGAACGGGCTATTAAGAAGCTGCAGCTCAGCACTGCAATTGAATGCGTTTTATAATGTAAGCACCTGCTTCAGGAGCCAAGAAGTGTCACGTTTATACTGTCCATTTACTGTAACTAACCGCTTCAATTGAGATAATGGAGCAGAGGTGGAGGAGCAAGTTAATGGGCACCATCACAACCCATAGTCTCACTGCAATGACACCAAACTTGTTTTTCTAAGATGACACTAAACATTTTCAGTCATATTGGTAGATATGTTTTCTTCAGTAGCTCCTAAAGGGAATTTACACATTATAGCCAGCCTATCCTGCCAAAATTAATTTACCTTGCGGGGCCAGACTTTTGGACGTTTGGAAAATATCATCCCAGCCTCTGTTACAAGAATCAAGCAGATCCCAGAGTTATACAGTACATGCTTGACACATGCACACAACCTCTAAAAGCAGCATTAGGGTTTAGAGTACCTAGAAAAATGAACACATTCTGGTTATATGATGCTTGAAATGTGGTTATTCTGCCAACCTAAGCTATTGGAGCTGTAAAGGAGCCACAGTTAAACTAACACAACGGCCAGACCTGCTGGGTTGCTGGAGGGTTTTGGTGACCCAGTCATAGCGTAACCTTTTCCTTTCTGTTACAGTTCACAAATCTTTCTGCACTCGACCCCGGAGCTGTTTGTCACCAACGCTGCCATGTTACAGCAAACATGAAAAGAGGGCGCTGCTGCCCTATCAGCAACTGCCACCCTCGGGTGGCTGCAGCAAAACATTACCAACCGTCTTTATTAGTGCTATTAGGAATGCAAGGCGTGTTTTTCATATCCAGGCCGCGTTAATGTGAGGTTAGATTGATGATGATGGTGCTCGGTGTGGAGATCTTGCATCTGATTTACAGATGTTGACAATAAGGTCTTCATTTCCATAATGAATCCTCAGCGCCTCCTTGATGAGCTGTTGACAGAACAGAAAACAACAAGTGTCTTGTCTTCCACAGATAAATAATGGAAGAGTGGAAAATGGGCAAGTCCAGATTCCATCAGCACGGGGGGTTTTTTGGGGGGTTTCTAGTTTAACAAATTGTTACAAATCTAACCAAAGGGTTAAGGGGGCCGCTTACAGCCACAACTATCTAGCCTGAAGCTTTCTGTCAAAGAAGACAAAGCCACGCCTCTCTTCAATACATATCCTGTCTGCCCTCTCCAGTTCCGAACAGCCTATCTTCTAGCTTTATTGCCAGAGAGCGACTCTGGCTAGATGAGATCCCCACACAGCTTAACATCTGGGCGCTTTGCCGCTGATGCCCTCATAAATAAAAGATAACTCCTGCCTACCGCGCACAGTCGCACTGGTATAAATCATGTATATGGATTTTCACTTGGCTTTCACTCTCTCTTTCTCTTACAGTCTCTCAACCCCCTTCCTTAATTCTGCCCCCTTTTCCATAATTCTTCCTCTTTTGCCTTGCTTTCTCTCTGTCTTTACAACCCAGCATTAGGTCCACGAGACAAAGGAAGTTGGCAGGTAATTAGAAACTTCATGATGGTGGGAAGAGAAGCCACCTTGTCCTTGTCTTTTTTTAATTCAAAATCATTACAGCTCACTCTGTGGCCGGGATATCAGGAGAGGACTGCTATTTGCACTTCTGTTTGTGGTCATCTGTTTGAAAGTTTGAAATGACATGACAATAAATTTGGACAGACTGTGCGACAGATCAGCTTTAAGTACATTCACCATGGGGATTAATCACGGTGGCAACAATGGCAGATCTAACACTCAATTACGTGTTTAATTAATCTTCAAAGCAGTCTGACAGTCAATGTGTCCAAATTCATTGCAAGGCTCAAACAATCAATAGTCCCCTCTAAAGGGGCATTCCACCAATCTTACACATGCAGCTCAGTTTACTCCTCATGAGTCCTCGTGATGATGTCATCAGGGTTTTCTCTGCCCAGGCTTGAGACTTGAGAAAGTCTGTATTACAAACTGGAAGTTTGAAAGAAGAGAGATGTCTCAGCCTCTTCTGCTTCCATTTTGACCAGTCTCCCAACTCTATAGAAGTGGAACACTAAATCACTGGATTATCCTTTTAAATGACTGTTAAATGGTGGCTATAAACAATATTTATATATTAACAACGTTTGCATGGCTACTCGAATGGGGTCACGTGGAGGAACTGCAGCGTCGTGTGATGCTCTCTCAGCTTTATGGAGCTTTATGGCAACTTTTGGCTCATTATTCTGGTTTTCAACATTTTGAAAACATTCAAAACATTTTGTTTATTTACTCCTACCACTTCACTTTCTGCCTTAAAAGGAGGCTCTTTAGGGCAAAAAAACTCTGATAAATCCACTGTACACCACCTTATCAGCACAAAAGGACAAATAGACAAAGTCAGAGACTAGCTGGTAAACATTGTGGAGCATTTAACAGCTGAAGAGACGGATATTTACATCACGACGTTGTGGAGAGCAAATCCAGAACTAAAAGGTGATAATATGTCACTGTTTTGTCCACAGCTTGTTTCTGGTACCTGAAAGGGTCCAACAAATCAGTTATTGTAGATTTAAAAATAAACATTATTAGAAATAGCATAATAGTGCACCCACAGCATAATAAATATTGATTGAATTGTTTTTTGAAGCATTGATTGACTGCCGTTAATAGTTTGTAATACTGAATTAGTATTTTTAAATTCAGTGATAGAAACAGTGTAAAATGAGATCTCTACTACGATTTGAAAAATGAAACTCATTATTTAGTAGGTATTGAAGCTGCTTGAACCCTTTTTAAAAACAGCAACATTTTCACTGTAAAATAAGTTTATAGGATGTAATATTTTCAGGATTTAGGGTTTAGGAGCAGCAGACATCAGGACATATTACATGTCCATTTCAAAATGGAGATGTAATATTCAATTACAAATATGAGCTATTGTGAAAATGAAGTCTGAGCCTTGCCAATAACAACATTGCTTTATTAATGTTCATTGTGATACTTTATGCCTCAGGGGATCAATAAAGTATCATATTACTGTAAGCATGAAAGCATTGTATGTCAGGTCCAGAAGACACAACACACACTGCAGGAGCGGAGGTGACACTGGAAGACGAAGCCATGGACAACTTTCTGTCTCGGGGTTAGGAGACAAGTGAATGTACGGCCTGCTGGTGGGTAAACAGTCGAATGATTGGCTGATGTATTTAATCCCCAAGGACAGGAAGTCCAAATCAGCTTCAAACAAAAAAAACCTAATTATGTCAAGTCTCCTCTGGCTGATGATAAAGGATAATTACTTTTTTATTCCCCTCGCTAAGGCCGAATACATTCCCTCAGATGTGGCAACGTAACCTTTAACAAACACCGCATGATTGATGAGGCGCCTCATTTCTCCCTTCCAAATGATTACCAATCATGTTTCCCCTCCTTAGACACATGCACACATACACACAAATAATCTATCCATCCTCTCAACCAGCTACAAATAAGTTTTTTGCGTGACACTTGAAAAAGGAAAGCATCTCATTTCAGGAGTTTCATTACTCATATCATCTGATACTTACATCTCCAGTGCGTGGAGGCAGAATACAATTACAGAGGAAAGAGAGAGGGCTCTGCTTTATCTGTCCCGGGAATGAGTTATATTCACATCCACAATGACCAATTCTGACAACAGTGTCAGCCACAGACAATACTCTGCCATATCTATCTGTCTTCAGTGGAGAGATACTTGGACAGTGAGAGCCAGTGATGAATGAGACATCATCGCGCGCCTGATACATATTTCTCATTTCCAGAACAAACAATACAGACATCTGAAATGAATATCACCGGCTGAAAGAACACAGGCAACACAACTCACTTGGCAGGCAGGAAGAAACAGACAATTTGTACATAAGGAAAAACTTGCTCTAATTTCTTACACACTAAAGGTTATTGGGTCAAAAGCATTGATGCAAAGAAAACCATTGGGCACCAATAAAATCCAAGACAATGGGTTGTTTTGACCCACTTTTCTTTTGTTTTATGTTACTTACCTAAAATATGGTATGGTCCTGAACTTACCTGTCACTGCATCCAAGCATGTTTGTAACATAATATGCACATAATTCTGTGCAACTAACACTAAATGTGTGATAGTTTTAAGGTAAATCCTTGTTGTATCTAATACTGGGTTGAAATTAGGGCTGCAATGATTAGTCAATTAATTGATTAGTCCATTGCCCAAAGTTATTTGGCAACTATTTATATATATATTTAACTTTTTGCACCGACAAAAAATATTGCATTCAGCAACTATTTCAATAATCTATTAATAAAATAATTTATCAAGCAAAAATATAAAACTTTCTTTGGTCCCAGCTTCTGTGAGAATGTGCTGCATTCACATTTGCTCTACAATGAAGCAAAATGAATATCTTTGGGTTTTGAACTATTGGTTGACAAAAATGTAATTTGATAACATCTCCTTGGGCTTTAGGAAATTGCTATGGGAATTTTTCACAGTATTCTGATGTATTATTAGACCAATAGATTAATATAGAAAATAACTGTTGCAATGAATCATTGTCTTGGTTCTGAATGGCAACCCAATTGTTTTCTACCCATGTGTACTGAGTAATGTTAACCCAGCATTGTGTCTGTGCTATATTGACACAACCTGAATTAATTTTGATTGTCAGTGAACGCTCATGAACGTGCAGCAACACCGTCTGAGAGATTACCTGACCCCCTGACATTTAAAATCTTTGATTTGGCTTAAGGAAGCCTATTAACTTGTATGTCCAGCTTGACAGTAAATGAAATGAGACAGCTCCCCCCTCATCCTAACAGCTTGTCCAAATTCCTATGAGACTACAGAGCAAGTGTACAGTTCATGTCCATATCTGGTATTTGTGCCTCAGTCCTGACACTTGACAAATGTTGTGTTCCCCTCTAAACCTGGTTACTAGCAGGTTGTCCAATGACAGCAGCCATTCGCTGTTTAATGCCACACAAATCCGATTATGTCTTTCCGGGGTGCATTCACCAGCTGACAGAGACGGATGGAGATTATAAACTACTGGCCAAGTAGAACATTTTTAAAAGGTTAGGAAAGACATAAAAATAGCTAGACTCCAGGAAATCTGCGGTTAAATATCCCAACATTCAAGGTCAGCAAAGCCAAGGTGGAGGAGATGATACAGGCAGCGGGAGAGGTTATTCCTCAACACCACCAACCTGTCCAGGAGACATAGACTTTTATATGATGGATGTAAATCTTCCTTTTTTCAGTATTTTCATGGTCATTGTAAATCATGACCATAAAGAGAAAGAAAGGGACAAAGAAGCAGCGAGGATGAGAGATCGTTTTTAGGAAAATACCATAGGGTCCAGGTGCTGTGTATAGCAAGTAGTTGTATAAAAGGAGATAATTCGATCTGTGCAGAATAGAAGACAAGGTGATAAGTCTGGCTCCACGTGTCTAAGTGAGCTATGAGAGCACAGAGTCCTATCAGGAATCAGTACAAGGTAATCAAAAGTTAATTATAACCATGGCCAAGAAGCATTAGCACTGAGGAGTGTTGAACAATTCCATTATCTTGTCAGTTGTTTATGGTGTTGCACCACCACACAATCAGCCAAGACAGTATGAGTTTCTGTAAAGCACCAGTGAACTATTTCAACTGTATGTTTGCCAACACACTTTACTCTCTGGGAAATCCAATAAGCACATTCCTCCTCTCATTTTGTCTTTCAGCCATTCTCAGTTTCTGGAAGGGACCATTCAGAGACTGGGTACCATTCTACTTTATCCTGAAAGGCTTTAAAGCCGAGCCTCCACTCATCAATGGCTGTGAACAGGCCAGCCCGGGCTTTCTCTGGGTAACACAATTAACCATGGAGCGTCCAGCCCAGCCTCCTTCACATTCAGCCTCTGTTTGATGGCCAGCCAGCCCCATGACTTCATACACACACACTATCAGCCTATTGCCATGCAAAACAGTGGCTTCTTCTCCAACCCTGCACCATCTCACATTGCAGCCCAAGAGAGGTCCCCCTCTTTAGCCTTGCTTTGTCCCACAGCTACTAATGCGTGTAATTTTTGTGCGAATGAGGAACGAAGACTGTGAGCAAACACACCTCTTTCAGCTCGAGCTATTATAGGATTTGGCCCAGATGGTGGGAGTAAGATTTGTAACAGTGGCCCACTGGGGTAACAGTGGGAAAGATGAGGTTGGGGAGAGCGGTATGGGAGGGCTGAGGAGTTTGTGGCATTCAGCTTAAAATAGAAAGCCAAAAAAAAATGGTTCATGGTACACAACTCAAGAAAGAGCTGCCAGACTTTGTTTTGACAAAAACATCTCTCAAGAATGTAAATACACATGTAAATAATAGTCCATTACTAAAAGAGAGAAATTCTTCAGTCTGTATGATCCTCCTGAATATAGCTTATGGAGTTTTTGGTTTGAATCTTCAAGCAGTTTTCATGTTAAAGTATAGCTGACTGTCCTTTGTTCTTATAAAACTTCTGCATGATTCAAAATGCTATTTAAAGCTCAACAGCAGAGTGAAGAGAAGTGGACTATAAAGCCGGCATGCCTTCAGTCAGGGGCCGAGACAGCTTTATATGATTAAAATTGACTGGCACATGGTGCAGGCCTCCACACACACCCATAACATATATTGAAGACCCCCCTGGGAGGGCGAGCAGCCAGAGGTCTCCCTCAGTGAATGAGACAGGTTTGTAAAAAAGCATGAGACTGCCGCCACAATCAATTCCCTTCCATTCAACCCATGCATGAGTGTGTGTGCATGTGTGTTTTCTGAGTGTGTGTGTGTGTGTGTGTGTGTGTTCTGTCCTTGTACCTGGGTACCAGTCACCAATTCCAATTCCGTTAGCTCCTTAAAAACCACTCAAGCCCTCCTCGCAATACCTCCCACCCTCTTCTAGAGTGGTGTGGAAATAAATATTTATAACATCACAAGAAAGAGATAAAGGCACACAAAGAGGCAAGTAGAGCAAAACAGGAAAACAGGGACACAGAGAGAGAAAGTGGTTACGATGACAACAGCTTCCCACTTGGCAGAGGACAATGACTGATGGAAATGGAGAAGACTAAAAAACAATGAGGAACAAGCAAAGGAGTTGTGAAAGTGGGGGAGACTGAAAATAGCAGCTAAAGCCTCAAAATGAACCCATGGTGGTGAGCACCCATCTGGGCGACATGCCACTGTGGTCAGCTCCCCTCACTGAATTCTGGGAAAAACACAGTGTTTTTCTGTGTTTTGCTCCCTAAATGCAGTTTCAGAATTTTCATTACACTCGTCTCGTCCTTCAAGTCCAAAAGTGGAATTCAAATAGACCCTTCCAAGAAGACTATTATAATACTAACTTCTGTATTTAACAGTGTCTTGCAAGGAAGGAGAGTATTATGTATATATAAAAATGGTGTGCACACCAAAGTAATAGTCAAGGTTATTGTGAATGTTGAGAGTTTATGGGTGAGAAATCCATTTAGGATTCAATCAGAGAGGAGAACACTTTGAAACAGACGATGGTGGCTCCACAAGACTCACTTCAAGCTGTCGTAAAATAGATTTTCCTGGATGGAGCACCAGGATCAAACATTAGACTGTCTTCTGTCCTAACAACACTAGCACACACGATTGCATTGACTGGCCAACAGTTATGACCTTTAACCCCAAAGAGGCTGAAGGTCATGTGGGTGTGACTCGTGGGAAGTGGGAAGATTTTATTTTAGTGCTGAAACAACAAGTCGATAAATCATTTAGTCGATTGCCACAAAATGAATCAACTGTTTAAGTAATGAAGTAATCATTTAAGTCATTTATTAAGCAAATATGCCAAAAATGTTATTATTTGCTGCTTTTTTCTTTTTCACTCCATTGTAAATTGAATATATTTGGGTTCTGAACTGTTGGATGGACAAAAGAAGCAATTTGAAGGTGTTGACATAGCAATTACAATGTGAAGAAATAGTGTAAAAGTCAAATTACTCATCATGAGGTTTACTATTCAGCCTGTGAAAGCAGTTCCAGTATAATTTCTCTGGTTGCTCTGCAGGGAGCTGAACAAAGTTTAAAATAATTACTTTGATGATGTCATCAGGGTTATCTTGAATTAGAATTGAGACTTCAAATATTTAAAAGTTAACCTATGTTGCAAAAGTAGACAATCAATCAAAGAACTATAGAATAATCTATAATGAAAATAACCCTTAACTGCAGCCCTGTTTTATTCACCAATTCATGTAAACAGATATAAATACCCATATACATCCGTTCAACTACATGTCTGAAATCAGCATTGATGAATTTCTGTCATTGTGTTTCACTGTCCCTTCAGGGTCTAAATCCACTTTGTGTTAATAGACATTCCTTTTCTGTCTTTAATAAGGGCTTTAATAATGCAAGAGTATTCTATACAATTCTGTTCAATTCAATTGTGCAAATCATTGCCTGAGGCTTTTCTTTTCTGCACATTATTTCTCACTCCAGGTAGCCAACCTCAAAAGGTCTTTGGAGGTTGTATCCAACCTATTCTGAGTTGGCCATAGATAAAACTATTATCTTCCACATTTGATCCACCTCAATCCTATCACACTATTATATTTCCTAATTAAAAAAGGTGTGGGGGGTGCAGAGCCTTTCCTCAAGTCTTGTTTCTGACTCAATTTCTTCCCTCTGCCATCATTTTACCTTCATCCTCTGCCTCACTGCCACTCTGTTTCATTCCATACACATCGGTCTCACTTTTCTCTCTCCTTTCATTGTCTATTTGTCTGTTTCCTGTTCTTTATCACTCTGACCAACAGCCATCCATCTTTTTTTCATCCCTCTCTCTTTCTTTCAGAGGCAGGAGGCGCCAAGAAAACAGGAGAAGATGATTTTCCTAGAAGAAGGAAATCCCAGAGAAAGCAGCAGAGTGGGAAAGAGTGATTCTGTGAGGAAAAAGCAGAGCGAGAGCGAAAACCCTAAAGTTCAATTTGCAGTAATTCTGTTATCTGAGACAGCCAGGGCTGGGTCACAGCTTCAGTTACAATGGGTCCCCTTAGTCTCGTATTCCCCATGTCCAACATTCAACCTCAGTGTTATGGCTCGCTGCCAATTGTTTGTGTGTGTGTGTGTATGTGTGTGTGTGTGTGCACATGAAGCCCTATTTGTTTCTGTGTATAAGGATTCCCCTGGCTAACACAGTAATCCTTCAGAGCAAAGATTCTGCAACAGCAAGGAAGCAATGTGACATCTCCTTATCTAGCAATATTTGGGATATTTTGCAAATACTTTCAATCTGGGCATACTGTAAAGAGATACTCCAGCTACTCATTATTATGGGTCAAGCTCCAAAAACGTTGGATAATACAATTTCCATAGTGCAACTCGATAGTGCCATTCATACTCCACACTCCCAGTTTGAAACACAGGCCCAGCTGTGCGAGGCTGTACTTTGGACTAGCAGTGCTTTCAGCTAAATGCTAACACATCTTAGTTAGCATGTTAGCATGCTCAACCTGGACCTAACATGATGGACCATCTAACAGACCAACCCACAGACATGGCCAGCCACAGAGCAAGGCTAAAAAGTCTATCTTGGGAACTTCAATCCCTAGTTGAGACCCTGATGACATAATTAGAGTAATTTTCTCAGATTTGACAAAACTCAAAAAAAGAGTGCCAGAAGATATCACATATTCTGTCAGGCTATGTATTACTTTGCATGAATCATAAACAGACTGTGATGTGTAAAATTGGTGGAGTGCCCCTTTAAAATTGACCTCCATATACCGCTATAAAAATAAATGAAAGCAATGATGGAGAACAAAAGCAAGTTCCATAATACACAGACTGGCAGACTGACTGCCTCTAACAGCAATCACCGGTGTAGTGGCTGGAAATGTGTGTTTTCATCTCTTCTGAATTGCACTCCTCCTGAAGACTGCTTCAGCCTTCATTAAGCCGGGCAGCCAACACAAAGGTGTGACCTTCAATTACTCCCCTCCACATTCAAATTAACCGTCTTTAGCAGGCAAGATAGAGGGTAAGAGAGAGAGAGACGCACAGAACAAAGAGTCAATGAAAAACAACTATGCAAAAAAACAAAATCACACAAAAATCAGTTGAATGCCTTAATAGTTTCCGCAGGCTTTAATGAGCTCAGGATAATAATAAAAACGTATATATTACTGTAAGCAGCAGGTCATAATTACAAGAGAAGCAGAGCTGTTAAGTATGTATTTTAAACTTCTTTTTTTTTTGCATTTGCATTTGCATTTTGAGACAGTCCTGGGGTGGTCTTGCAGCCACTAACTACAAACACTGTGGGTTTAGGGAGAACCTGGAGGTTAAAAAACAGATATCTTCCATCAGGCTCGACTGGCCTGGGCAATGTGTTGGAAAAACAGCCCACTGTGGAGCGGGGATTATTGAAATCTTCTCAGGCAGGGCTGTTTTAAATGGGAAAGGGAGTGGTGGTGCTGTGTGTGTGTGTGTGTGTGTCCCTGTGTGCACGAGTCACGGACAAGCATGAGCGCTGCTGTTGATGACATCTCCATGAATGAGTAAATCTGCTGCTTTCCCCTCCTCACACCACTGCTACTATAGTTTTACTAGGAAGTGGAGGGCTAACATCTGCTGCACTTCTCCCCTCAAACACCCACACACACAGAGACACACGCAGCGGTGAAGAGGCTGAAAAAGCTGAAAATGAGGGTGTGCAAGCTGTGACGGTGAACATTAATGGGGACAGCAGCTGTGGAATTAATGTGGCACATCTGGGAGGACGGAGAAGAGAGGAGACAGCAGCTCTGACAGGGAGCGATGAGGAAAAGATAGAAGTAGACAGACACAGAGAGAGAGTGCAGGAAGGGATGGAGGAGGTATGTTTGACTTGACTTTCAATAAGCCTCTCCCATCATCATTCGATGTCTCTCTGTATTCTAGCATCTGGCTAAAGCAATATATTTTTAAGACCCTCTTGTCCTTGTCTTACCTGTAAAAACCTCTTCATCTTTGACTTTAATTCACCTCAGAAAAGTTAACTTTGCCTCACATTCATTCAGACACACTCTCGTTATAACCAGGACACAGACTCTGTGACCTAACATTTAAATAGCACACTTTGCTAATGCTTGTACCTGATGCAACCCAAGTGGGGCAGTATGATAGGCTATACTCTTAATCACACCACAAGAAGTGTAGGAGCCTTGACACCATCTGTGGACAGAGACGCTGCAGCAGGGTGCATTGCAGCAAGAAATACAGCAAGAGCTCAGAAGAAAAATCTGAATATGTGAAATTTTTTGCAGAGCAATTAGAAGGGGTGCATTTTTCAGTGGGGAAAAGTTGTTCTTGAAAATAACCACAGCTGCCGCTGCTGGGACCACAAATAAAGAAGTTATGGTTTAGATAGGATTAAATAGGCGTAACAGATTCATAACCAATTTCTCCTCCCTCTACAAAAGCACACCTTCAAGACAAGCACCTCCCTCCCTTTCAAGTGCTATCATGGGAGCTCCATCAAACAGGCAGCCAGAGGGCAACCTTAAAACCTCAGCCCACCACCTCTCTGCCTCTCTCCGCTGCTTGTCTGCTTGTCTCTTGGTCTTAACACCTACATTGAAGGCCCTCAAAAGCAAGAGCAAGCACCCTCCGGCTGCCTAGAATAGACATCTCTTCAAGATTTTACTGGAGTTTAAAGACACATGCAAACACACAGACAGGCTTCAACAGCCCACCAGGTGGAAGAACGAGTAAGCTGCTTGGATGTCTGTGTGTGTGTGTGTGTGTGTGTCTGTGTGTGTGTGTGTGTGTGTGTGTGCGTGTGTGTGTGTGTGTGTATGTGTGTGTGTGTGTGTGTGTGTGTCTTTGTGTGTGTGTGTTCCTCTATGAGAACCCACCACCATGCCTATTAGCCAGCTAAGACATATCTCGGGGAAGAGGAAGAGCTCCATAATGAGCCATCACAAGTCTTGGAGATCCACTTCACCTTTAAACCAAGCAGCTCAGAATATCAGCAATACAAGAGAGCGAGGCAGAGAGAATGAGGCCGGGGGAGTTGTGGATTGTGGTGAGGAGAGAAAAACCATAAACATAAACTGCCGGCACTCTCTAGATACCCTTCAAAACAAAAACATATGGCCTGATGTCATACATCAACCCTGTGATGAATGAATAAGCATCTTTACTAGATACTCACAAATGCTCAGTATTCACCTCAGCACCCCCTGCACTCATTATGTTCTCACTCTGAGACCGAACATAAGAAAAACAGACGGTAGCATCTTTACACACACACCGTAAATGTGTGTTTTCATACCAAAACAAGGGTGAACCGGGACTACCTGGTTTTAGGGTGATTTCTACATCCTTTGTCTGCAGCGCATGGTAAGATTTTGACTCAATTGAAGAATCCAACTGGTTTTACATAATCTCAAGAGCAGCATATAATTCAACACTAAGACGTGAAGAGACTGCCAATGTCCTCGCTGCACAACATTAAGTTGATCAAAGGGCAGACTTTCCAAAACCTCAGGGTATGTCTTTAATATGGAGAAGAGTGGGGAAGAGCTGAGGGTTCACTCAGATTAAGACTTTGATTCTCTGACACTTCCCTATTTCCTATTAGAGAGAAATATTAACACTTTCAAGTTATGACCCATCGGCAAGGCACAATTAAATCTGAGATGAAGATGTAGACCATTGAACCTTACTTATATTCTTAGAGCTTTTCTTTAATTGGCTGATTAATTGTCTGTCACATATGGCCTGACGAGGGGTTACTGGAAGGGAGAGGCGTTAGCTGTAAAACAAGCTGATATCCACCCTTCGCACAGAGCCGGGGATAGTGGATGGATGATCTCTCTCTCTCTCTCTCTCTCCTCTCCTGCTCTCTTTTCCTCAGATATATTGTGCCATCAATCCCCCGCAGCGGAAGCCACACTAGGAAGATGAATAAATTAATCTGGAAAAAATGGCCTCCTGCTTGACACATAATCACAGATTAGCCCGGGTCAGCTGGGAGTGATGGGGTGAGCCAAGCCGGTGGGCTGTGCGGGGCGGGGAGGTGGAGGGCTGGTCTCCTGCATTAACCCCTAGCCAGCGCAGGAGACCCTGCTCAGCCTTAGCCAGTGACAGAGCAGGGATGGGGAACGGAGCTCTGAGGTGATTTAAGCAGATCTGCTGGCGCGTCCCCGAGGTGTGATTCAAACCGTGGGAGGCAGCAGCTAATGATGCCACTAATGAGAGGTTCATTACCAGGTCAGCCCTTTGGACCCGGCCACGTTACTTCACTACTTCACTTGAAAGCATTTGATAAACCTCTAATAAAACTCTAGCACGTCATAATGGTGTATTTCCTTAACTCTTAACAAATATAATGCTAAATGAAATCCAATTAACATGCTACATCACAGTCCAAAACAACCAAAAGCATCCACAACATCCAGCAGCAGTCTGATTTTCTGCTGAGCAAAACACAATTAAGGTGAGCGCAGAGATTCGTCATTTTGATTTATCTCACCCCTCACTTAATGAAATTTCCCAACATTCCTTCTGGAGCATGTGGCTGAAGGGGGAGAAAAAATGAGAAATAGAAGGGGGGACAACCCCCCGCACCTCTTCCTTCCTCTGTTTAGATGAATGAATCGTGCCGCTGTCCCTTTCATTTTTCTCAATTAAGTGTTTGCCATTTGGAATGCTTCCCAGCTTCATGATCATTAAAACCTTTGCATGTCAGAGGAGGTTGAGGAGGAGGAGGAAAGCGGGCTGGGAGGCACGCTTAATTCAATTTCACAGGCGTCAGCACTACCTGCCCTCATCAGCAGACTGCAAGAGAATGTGAGGGAGGAATGGTTAAAAGAGAGAGGGATAAATAATGACACACTATCCATCTGAGAGCTGCCAACGAGAAAAACACTTGGCGACGGTAGAAATCACTGCTACTTAAAATCTTTTTTTTTCTTGTAGGAAGAAATCATATGCTTCTGATCCAAAGTCATATCTTCTGGAGTGATTTCAAAGAAACAAAGAAATAACTTCACCTGAAACTCAAGTAGATTTGCTTTAAAGAAGACAAGATTCCAAGATTCTTTACAACACTAAAGGAGTTTTAGCATTAAAAATTTGATTTTTCAAAGAGAGAGAGAGACATAAAAGATCTGTGAGCCAAACACTCCTCTTCCTCTAATCAGAAAGAAGTCTGTACAGTTGCTTTATCTTCCTCCTGATGCTGCATTGACCAGTGCATAAACCCCTGACCTGGCGGGCTTCAGCAGTTAACATGATATATTCATGTGTCGATAGTGAGAAGGCAGGGGAGAAAATCAATTCTGATATAATACACTCACATTAACATGGGACAGAACAGCAAGGCCACAGAGGAACAGCCTCCAAGAAAATGTCATCTTCCTTCACAGTTAGCATGCAGGCAGCGTTTGGAAGGGACAGAAACAGAGTGGAGGTCAAACCCATGATAACAACTGAGTTCTTCTTCTGTTTGTTCCATACAAACCTCCAACATCTCACTTCCTCTGCAGTCAAGGATCTTCCAAGTAAGAGGTGAAATGTTTTAAAGAAGTGAATTAGTTAAACTGTGGGTGGAATTATTATTGCAGAAAACAGAAAGTAGCAACTAAGAATAAATAACTGTTTTGTTTAACTTATAAATGTGTGTCTGTATCTGAGTTTATGTTTTCCAAATGGCTGAGAGTAAGACAGCACACTGGAACAGTGGCTTGTAAATCCCCCAAGGTTTCCTTTAGAGGGGAATGCTAATTCTTATTGACCCTCCAGTCAAGTCCGGAAATAAGTGATGGTGGTCTGTTGCTGCTGCCTTCCTAATACCGTCACATACAGAGGAGGAGGAGGGGAGAAACACCTCTGTCTTAATCACATTCAAGGTTCCTCCACCTCAGTGATTTAAAAACATGGGTCTTGCGCACCCAGGGGTCCAAAATTAGTCAGTAACAGCAATTTAAATTTCTTGAGTCTAATCTCAGCCATGCTAGGCACAGCGGTGCTTTGAGCTAAATGCCAATGAAAGCATGTTAAAATGGTCCTATTGACAATGCCAACATGCTGGTGTTAAGGAGGTGATGTTCATCACTTTCACCAGCTTAGTTTAGCCTAGCCTAACATGCTAACACTTGCTAATTAGCAGTGAACACCAAGTACCGCTGGGGCTGCTCATAAATTTAGCATAAACCAAAGTATTAGACAAATTAAAGTTTTGACCTGATGATAGTGCTCAATGAAAAGGTATACAAGATCAATAAAGTGATTATAATTTATCCTGTGGGGTACATGAATATGTGCATTTAGTTCCATGGTAAACAATCCAATTGGAGACATTTCACTCGAAACCACATGTGAACCTCATGATGGCACTAAAGGGAAAAGTCAGGGAATCAACAAAGTCATTAGGATATATCATCTTGGGAACATGAATGTCTATGCAAAAGTTTGTTTTAATCCATCAAGTAGATGTGGAAATATTTCACTAGATTAGTGAAAAAGCCAGCAAAGTCAGTAGGATTCATCCTCTGAAGACCATTAATGTCTGTGCCAAAGGACATGGTAATCCAACCAGTAATTGTATGGAATTCAGTCTGGACCAAAGTGGACCAACCGGCATTGTCATCCCTGGAGCCATGCCACTAGCAAGGCTAAAAAGCAATAATGTGGATATTTAGGATCAAAACCTTTCATTAAATGTTTTCTTAAGTCCCAGCATCTTGCCTCATTTATTAACCTTCACAATCATTCTTGCTGGTTCAATATCTAGAGATAATGTGGAGCAAAGATAACATATTTTTACATAATCAATTTATGTCCACGTAACCAAGGTACATCTGTGATCATCAGTGTCCCAGCAGCCATCATGAAGACAGTCTGGGTTTGAGTTGTGCTCATGAGGAGCACAACAGAAGCAGTTGTGGTTGTGTTATCAGCTGGCCTCTGATGGGACTAAAAGAGTTTCAGAAGGCAAGAACATAATGTGTCTGCTCCTCTTCTCACCGGGGCCAACTCCAGTATCGAGCGCACTCACCCTGCCGACGTCAACCCATTGATTTATACTCTCTCCTCCCTACGTCTCCGCTCCTCTCTCCATCCCGCCGCCCTCCCTGGATGACTATATGTCGGTACTGGGTTGTCCAGGACGTGGATCGACTCTTAATATGTCACACACACACACACACACACACACACACACACAACAGTCTCCCCACCAGGTTTGATTAATTTGGCTCGTAACGCATGTGAGCAGAGCTATCACCGGAATCCAGATGTTCCACAGCCCTTTTGTCTGCACCCCCCCTACCACACACACATACACAAACACTGTCTCACACACACACCTGCTTTCATCCCTTCCCCTTGCCTCCAGTAGTCGAGGAGGTGATGCGGCGTGTAGCATGCTGTTGTTTTGATTATTTCTCCTTTGCTCCTCTGAGCTCTCTGTGAGCTGTGACTATCTGCTCTGCATCAGAAGAAAGGAGTGTGTTTTCAAAGAGGCTTGCAAAGATTGCATCAATGACTTAAGGGCAGTTATCACAGGAAAGGAGGCTGTTGTGTAAATACAACACACACACACACACACACACACACACACACCTTCTCTTTCACCATAATCGCCACCAATCGTACATTGACACACTCGCCCACCACAGTGCCAGTGTGGCGCCAGCACTAACAAGCAGAAAGTAAGACATCTCAAGGTGCACGGCGAGGGTGCCTGAATCCAATTTTTCACCTCTCTCCCTCTCTCCTTCCCTCGAATACAAACAGCCGGCGACAGTGAGTGCTGACAGGGATCCTAAGTCTGCGTTTCACCTCTGAACCTGCTGTTATCCTAGCGCCAACCTACCTCCTTTGATCCAACTTCCAAGCTCCTACATCTTCTACACCAGGTTTAGGAGAAGGTAAGCTTTTAGAAATACAGAGGACAGAGAGGAAATGATAGATTGTAGGCATTGGGAATGCAGACCGGAGAGATGATAGCGACCTTATGGATGGAGGGCACCGGAAAAATTATGCAGCGGTGGATGAAAAGTGTTTCTTGTGTGTGAATTACAGTGTGATTTGGCTTAATGTTTTTCCTCAGTCATGGTGTCTATTGCTGCACCAACAAAACAAAGAAATGAATACTTCTGTTGTTTGTCATAATTTGTTGATGACTAATGAGCTTAAAGCCCCAGTATGTAATTTTTACAAAAGTTACAGGTATATTCACGTGATGCATATAAGAGCTTGAGTTATAAATGAAAAAATCAGCTTTTTGTGTGTTTTTCAACTGATTATAATGACAAACATTTGCTCTGTACAAGCCTCATTTTTTCAATCAATTTTGAGGATTGTGGCATTCTATTTAATTAACTTTTGTCCAATTTTAGAAAACTAAATCAAATCTGAATGAACAAGTGGTTTGTGGCCTGTTTGCAAAGTCAAGGTAACACTATAACAGCAACAAATACATGGAAACAACGCAGTAATAACACATGCAAGCATAACTCCAATATGGAAACACACACACACACACAAGCAGAAACCAACAGATGCTAGTACACCCTAACACAAATGCACACACACATGCACACACCCTCAAGGTATTTGTATTTCTGAAGCATATGCGTCCCTGTTTTTACCAGTTGGACTTAATACGGCTCTGTATCTCAATAAGCAGCTTCAGTCTGTTCACTGATGATCGGAGGAAAACTCACATGATTAACATACCATTCTGTGTGTGTATTTGTGAGAGTGTAATTTTCTTAAATGCAGATAAATACAAGGGCACAGACCCTCTCCATCTGTTTTATTCAGCCAGACACTGAGGGAGAGAAGGTTAATCAGTGTGTTTGTTGGAGAGCAATGATATGAAGCTGGAGTCTTGACAGTAATATCTTGCAGCTTTAAAAGCTTTATTGTTCAGTGTGTATTTGCATACTGACGACGCTGAAGCTTCCAAAGACTCTGCAGCATGTAGATCCATGTCAGCAATCATTAAGAATCCCTATATACACACTTTGTTTACGCATGGGCTGGTTTACAGACCAACTTGAGAACATATATCAAGATGAGGCGAGCAAATGCAGTCACACACATTTTCTCGCATACACAAACAAACACTAAATCCCACGATGGCGTGTGAAGAGCAGCTTTAGCATGAGTTATGCTGTGTGATGTGTGAAAAGATGCTAAACATGAGTCATGCTACCATCTGAACTCTAGTTGGTGTCGGTCATATAGAAATCTAAATCAGAGCAGATCCCAGTCCTGGTAGTGTACTGAGTTTGAGCCATTAGCATTGTGGTTTCTGAACAGATAAAAAATATAAAAATATCCGTATCCACTTATTTCTTAGCGGTGTTCCTGGCATCCACAATGTTATGAACTTGACCATATGGTTCTTTTCAATTTTGACATAGAAAGGGACATAGCGTATCATAAGTCTCATTCATTTTTGGCATAAACACTGTTAGATGGCTAATAATTGGGGGACATCCGAGGCTTGGATAGGCATGAAAGTTTCCCACTTAAATCATCAGTGCAAAAAATGAGCAATCGCAGTCAACAGTACAATCCAGTTTGAATAAAACATAAGGAGAGAAGTTATATATAGTTATATATATATGTTCCTAACTCCCAAGGAACATTTTGGTAAGAAGCATCCAATGAACAACCTTAAAATTCTCTTCCTTCAATCTTCGTTGAAACCTGATAAAACATTCAACAGCATGAGTCAGTTCACTTTCAGATGTTTGGCAACGAATGGCAGTGTTTTCTTCCCAAATACAATGTCAAAGCGTTTTGAATTTGCCACAGCTCTGACTCACACGTGTGGCTGGCAATTCAATAATAAGGGTGTTTGAGGCTCCTCGGTATCGTAGTATCATGCTGCAGCAGCTCCCTCAATTTCACATCTCTGTTCCAGTGAAGGTGCTATTTTGTCAGCAGCTTCCACACGTGCAGGACTGGGAATACACAAGAGTGCAGCTGCACTTACAAAAAAATACAATTTATACAGAATAAATTTGGGTTAAAAAAATAAACGCAACTGACACTTTTGTTCTTCAACGACACACAACCTTTTCCCTTGTCTTGTTAGTGGAAACAAATCCACCTGTATTTTCTGTGTGTGTGTGTGTGTGTGTGTGTGTGTGTGTGTGTGTGTGTGTGTGTGTGTGTGTTGGGGGGGTGAGATCTGTAATTGGCAAATTGAAAATGGGATGTTTCTGAAGCCAAGTGTAGGCCACGCTGAGTTGAGGGGAAAATAGGGCCATCATTACAAACATCAAACATGTATGTGTGTGTCTGTGTGTGTGTGCATGTATGTGTGTGTGTGTGTGTGTGTGTGCATGTGTGACTGTAACAGTTTTTGCTGGATGGATTGTGTGCAGCCAATGCTACCGGCCAAACAAAAGAGTTGTTTATCCATCTTTGCTTTATAGACACTCCACTGCTGCACAATGAGTTCACAATGAAAATACACACACACACGCACACACAGACACACATACACACACACTGATATGGTTGTTACGTGGTTCATAGCATTGGCATAGTTTAACAGGAAGAGTGTGTGACTGGCTTTGACTGTACATGACAGAGAGAATTGGCATCACTGAGATCTCTGTGTGGAGAGAGCATGCGTGTGTGTGTGTGTGTGTGTGTGTGTGTGTGTGCGTGCATGCATGCGCGAAGAGCGACCGATTTTACATGAAGTGGATGTGACAAGTAGTAATGGGTGAGTGTGTCATGTTGTATGAGCACAGGTGATTCCTTGTTATGTTCATTCAGATGGAGGCGTAGATAAATTCTCAGATAGTTTTATTTATTTATTTACCTCAATAGCAGAGAGAACCAGAACCTTTACATCTAATCTAATCCCCTCATTTTACAGCTACATTTCATCATGTTTCCTCTGTTTTGATTTGCTGTTGATTCTGTTTTGTGTCAACTCAAACCTCCTCCATGTTTAGCCGATGTCTTAAAAAATTCTAGATAATGTATATTTCCACCACATGATTATAAAACAGATTACATACTCACCACTCTGCCACTCTTTTGGACAAAAATATTAATTAATTAATTCCAGCCAGTTCATCTTTGTTGTGTTCTTTTCTCTTTTAGTTTAGTCTTTAGTTTTAGTCTCTGTCAATGCAAGCTTTGTTCAGGATTAGCTTTTGATTTGAGCATATGATACTTATTTGACAAACACATTGTTTGTGTGTGTGTGTGTGTGTGTGTGTGTGTGTGTGTGTATGTGTGTGTGGTCAGTTACAGTTACACAACCCGACACACATACACACACACAAACTAATGAAATCTCACCTCATTATCGCTTTTAGGATGAATTTGAAACACAGCGACCACACACACACACACACACACACACACACACACACACACACACACACCCTCTTTCTCTCTTTACACATACACAGAACCCACAAACCACATATCAGGTCCTATTATTTACCTAAACCCACAACCTGACACTTAATGGAGGCCCCCACAGGCAGAAAAGACACTCAGAGAGAGAAATCCCAGTGAAACCCAGACTGAGAACAACGTGCACATGTTGCGTGTGTGTGAGAAAGCAACTAAAATGAGGTTGAGTAAAGCACCAAAGTAGAAAAAACAAGAATGAAGCTTTTTGATCAATAATTGTGAACAGAGCTGGACACGGGGAGTGACCTGACAGGCAGTGAGAGGGTGTAAGTTGATTATCTGTAAGCTCTGGGATTATCCCTTGCCATTCATCCTCTGTAGTGGACCATCATCACCTGGATAGAGAAATAACTGAGAGCAGAGAGGTAGGAGGAGCGAGCTGATCTGCACACACTCCTATCTAGGAATCAGATCTAGGAGGTGAAGCACTTATCCCTCCTTCTCTTTTGTCTCTCTGTCCTCTCATCCCTGTCTTATTTTCTTTGTATTTAGTTCCTACCCTATCACTCCCTTCTTGGGCGGGTATGGGCAGCATGTTCAGGTTTCAGATTGCTGGCATGACAGTGACATCAAGGCTGTGCCAAGCCTGCTGGGCCTTAGATCATCAGAGAGAGAGAGAGTGAAAGGATACTGGCAGTGACGCACAGATCGTCCATGCACAAACACAAACGCACTCTGTGTGTGTGTGTGTGTGTGTGTGTGTGTGTGTGTGTGTGTGTGTGTGTGATGTATGGCTCAGCAAGGGAGTGTGTTTGCCAGTCATATCACAGGGAGCACAGCAGTCCCAAACCTGCCAGCAATGCCTGACATCTTTATCCGGCAGCCTGCCCACCTCACCCAAAACCCATCACCCATCCAAGTCACCTTGATCAGGAGGGAGATCACATATCAGGGCTTGATCACAATGCACATGGATACTGTACACACACACACACACAGATCCAAAATAATCCCCAAAGACGCAAAGAGTGACTCATCTAATTATGTCATTCAGAAAACTGGACTTGTAGACAAATACCCAAATGAGAATTTGGCTACACATTTGTATTCTGGCAGCAAAATTTGACTGTTTGAATAATTTGAAAGACTTCATTAACCACTAATCCTGTAAGATAACAACAGCAGTAAACCACACAATCCTCAGATTTAATGTTATTTTTGTAGAACACAGCAGGTCAGGGAGTCATCAGTGGCTGTAGGAAAATGGATTAGTCTTTAACCAGTCAGAGCTACAAACACAGTAGCTCCTTACGAGATTTAGCAGAGATTCAGACCAAAAACAGCTCTGTGTTAAAACAGCACAGGAGGCTGCGTTGGTGGTGCAAGTTAAGGTACCAGTGAGACAATGAAACACCATCCAGAAATAAATCCAGTTAGAGTAACAGATTAATGCATTTACAGGCTTATCAGACACCACACACTGCACAAAGGTGTGTAATACTCACAGACAGATTTCTGGAAAGTTATCAAAGCGGCAGATATTTTATCTTTAATTACGACAATCACAGGTTAACAGCAGATATACTCAGTTCATGTTACAAAGTATGTGAGCTTGCACGTATAGCCAAAGGTTGAGCCAGGTTTTTTAAAAAGTCTGTACAAACCTGTGCGTTGTTTAGCCAGAGCCACCTGCTCTGAGGGACTGGCTCTATTCAAAAAGCATGCAGTGTATTAACTTTACAAACACATTTTTGGAATTTTTTGATCTGAGGCCGCTAAATAAAAAGTTAAGAGATCATCAAAGCCAGTAGGATTCATAATCAATTCATAAAAAGAGAATCATGAATGTCTGTACAAAATTAAAATCTAAACAAATCCATCTAGTACGTGTAGATGTTCAGATATATCACTGGACAAGTGAAAACTTTGACCTGCTGGCACAAAGTCATTATAAGTCACCCACTGAGAACCACGAATGTCTGTGAATCCACCTCACAGTTAATGAGATATTTCAGTCCAAAGGGGCAGCCTCTCGAATCTGCACATCAAAATGGACGCTGAACAACTCTACTGCTTTAAACACTTTGTGATGTGCTTTCACTGGCAACCCAACAGTGCGTAGACAAGCAAATAAACGGAGAGGTGGCTGTGCAAGGTACTGATTAAAAAGCTTCAGGTGGGGACAGATGGGAGTATCATTATTATTTATCAGCTCCTTATGGCCTGTCTCACACACCTGGCTTCACATATAACAGCGCTGCAGGCCAACACGCACACAGCATTGAGCAGAGAAACAAAGCAAGCACATTCCTACACAGACAGCCTTCTGCAGCAGCAGCAAGAGACACCGACACACAAGGACATGACACACAGAGTTGTGGTCGCAATTAGGATTGTGATGTGTAATTATGAGAGTAGAAGTCCACTTTAAATCAGCAAAATCTTTCACTTAGAGTCACTTCACTGCTATCAATCCCTAATCAGAGGCCTGATGAGCAAATCAGCAAAACAAGTCATGTGTATGAAGCAGTAGGGTTGGATTCCCATTCTAGAGAAGACGTTAATTACTCTGGATCCCTCTAATAGAGTCACGCTGCACCAATTAATGACAACAGAGACACAGCGCGGATGTACAGAGCTCATTACTCACGCAAACAACACATTTCTCACGGGACAAAGAGATTAATGGCACTCTTCTTATAACACATACATAGTGTTTGTATGATGCAAACACAAACAGGGACAAGGCGGAAAACAAAAGCTTGGGAGCTGAGTGCTGGAACATGAGGACACAAGGATGAGAAATTTTCCAAAAAAGTAAATATGTGTACACTGTAAGAGAGCGGGAATCGTCCCTCAATGCTGTGCAAGAAAACAATCAAAGAGAAGAGAATCACACTTATTTTGGGTGCTCTGTGCAGGGCAGGACACCAGGCACATTTCAATTTCAGAGAATTTCAAATATTCTCTGGGGCGATGTGCACGCAGAGAGGACGAGAGTGGGTTGTAAGCAAGATGGAGAGGCGATGGAGTGGGGGTGAAGTCAGAGGAGGAAGGAACAAAAGGAAGAGTTGAAAGGAAGAACTAAAGCACAGAGAGTGAAAGGGCAACATTTTCTTGAGAAAAGATTGCATGCATGTATCATTTTCTTGTTACATCTCTCTTTGAGGCACAATGGAGTAAGGCATTGTGGGGATAATTGCATCCACGCTCTAGCTGTCAGGAGGCCTCTAGTCGCTTCTGATGCATGCCGAAACATCTCCCCGTCGCCATTTCTCTTCCCCTCCGTCTTCTTCTGAAATAGTGGTCAACATGCAGCTATTGAGGGCAGGCCTGCTGTCATAAAGAAGGGGCAGAAATCACGATCAGGTCCTCTGACGGAGAAAACATCCCTTTTGCTTTTGCTGAAGGCCTTTCAGTCGACTGAGGCTGTTTGTTCCTCTCAGGGCTTCTGACAGGCTGTAATTCTGTTCCAGGACAGAAAAACCTCAAAGTGCTACACAGTGTTCAGCAGCAGTCAAATATTTATTTCTTATTTTAGTGTTTTTCTCATGATTAGATGAATACTGTGTCTCTCCTCGGTCATACAAAGTGCTGATTGTCCTTGTGACCTCTCTTGAGAGTCGTTGACTTGCTCTGGCCTCTGCGTGCCAAGACTGTGTTAAACAGCCTGGCTATAAAAGGCAAAGCTGAGATGATAGAGGGATTAGGGCCTCAGTGTCACTTCTGTTTCCCATTAAAAGTCATATCTCCACCAGAGATCCCTTTGTTTCCAGACTGATGACTAGCCATATATTATTCTTACATCAAATCTGTAAATCTGTCAAAAACCATCATGGTGCCAATTTTATTGGAGTCAATGTGGAGCAATATTTTATGATGTCAATGCCCTAGTTTTAATCTATTTTATTTTGCATTATATCCTTTATTACTGTTTTATTCATGTACTTTATTAATAAAACACCAACTTATATGACTATTCTTTTCTGCGTCCCTACAGGGATCACTGAAGATCTTTTTCTCTTGCAAAGTCGGCAAGATACTTGTGTGAATATGAGTATTCTGTTGAATTTATTTTTTATTTTCTAAACTTTACAAATGAAGAAAAAAAGAAATTATAAATAACATTTAAAAAGGAATGAAAAGGACACACTGTTCCCACTAGAAAATACGTAAGAAATCTTCTAAATGCATAAACAAAATGCAAGATGAATGAAAACTGGACATTTCATTTGTATAATAACAAGACATAGAGTCTACAGCCATGCTAGCAGCTCTGTGAGGCTGTACTGCACAGCAAAATGCTAATGTCAGCATGCTATCAAGCTGATGTTTAGCAGTTATAATGTTCACCATCTTAGTTTAGCATGTTAGCATGCTAACAAATGCTAATTAAACCATAAACAAAGTACAGAATCCGAACCAGATTTATTGCGAGGGAGGTTTACACATACAAGGAGCGTGGGTGCCAACAAAAGCATAGTTATATACAGAAAAAAAATGTAATTAAAAAAACAATAAACTGGAAATTTACAATAATAATAAAAAGAAGAGCTGTGCAAAGTGAGTGCAATGTGAATGTAAATACATTCATACATATTATGGGTAGGCAGTGTTGGGAGGGTTCCTTTTGAAATGTAATAGGTTACAGATTAATAGTTACCCTGTTTAAAAAGTAATAAGTAATGTAACTATTTTGATTCCTTCATCAAAGTAATGTAACTTATTACATTTGATTACTTTTTGATTACTTTACTTTAACAAATGTTTTAAACTGGGCAATAAAGCTGAAAAGTCCTAAAATATACATGTAAACCAGGCAGTGTAAACCTCCCAACAGTTCTCCACACAGCTTACTGTCTCCCCCAGTGCAGCCTGACATATTCATGTTATTATTATTATGAAATAAAGTGATATTCTATATAGAATACGGTTTACACCCAATGATCAACCATGTTAATGTGTGTTTTATATTAAATATAATTTGGAGAAG
>JAVQJL010004116.1:0-13870 GCA_036024295.1 Nannoperca obscura
CACACACACACACATTTAGCATTTGTAATCCGTAAGGACTCTTGTAATGACAGTGTGCCGACTCCAAAGGCCTCGCAGGCTTCACGCGGAATTACCCAGTTAACCACACACACACACACAAGCATGTATGAATTAACAAACACACACACTCACACACACGCTGATGTGATGCCAGCTAACGAGGGAAATGCATCAGCCGCTAACGAGGAGCAAAGCTCTACCAACATCTTGTAGTTTGATGACATCTGCTAATCAGGAATGAAGGCTGCCGACACACACACACAAGCACACACACGCACACACACACACACATGAAACAACCTTATGTTTGCTTGTTCTACACACACACATACACTGTTTCAGGTTTGGCTTTATTATAAATTGTTTTTGTGATCATTCAGAGAGTCACAGGATTGGGAGAGAGAGCTGGGCGAGAAAGAGGGAGAGAGGAGAGAAGAGCTGGGCAGACGAAGCTGTGCAAGCTTTAAATAGAATTATTTATTTAAAGAACAAAGGGAATCTTTAAATCTTTACACTAAAGGGGATCCGGGTAACAAAGGTGCTATCATTGTGTCAGCCAGGATTTCCATGTGGCAGAATCACATCGTTGGGATCAAGTCCCCACAATGTCCTCAGAATAACCGTCGCACCTTTTTGACCAGACGCCCAAATATTTTTAATTCATTGGATTTTTGGCTGTCCAATGAGATTCTTACAACGTCGAGGACACATGGAAATGTTGTGAAGCAGTTGCAGTTCAGTTGGGTTCACAGCCGGGCAACACCACCGGCCTGAGCAACACGTGTCGTCCAGGAACCTCTTCCTTTTCTTCTCATCGCTGCTGTTGAACATGTTCGAGCAGCCAGCTGAACAAAGTGCACAGGTTGTTACGGTGGTTATCTGTAGCAGTTCAGTAGGTAGCAGTTTAGAAATACGTAATTAACAGCAGTCTCCTGGGTGAAGGTCCTGTCCGTCATAATAACTACGGCCACTAGAGGTCGCCTCCTAACAATAAGCGTGAACATGGGTCATAACGACGACCTATAGGGTCGTGTTTTTGGTCATCGATCTCGAATGATCGGAAACTGTTCTATTCTCTTCAGCTTTCTGTTAAAACCAGATGATTTTATGACTCATCTTTTATTCTGCTGCCTTTGTAAACGCGTTGTAATATGGATTTTGAAAAGTGCGCCATAAAAAAATTAAACACATAAATAAGAGCATTCGGCTTATAAAAGGCTCCCAAAGTGCTACTTTGTAATTGTAGAATTTAAACTCGTGAGTTTTATCGAACCTCAGACTTGTCATGAAAAATACAGAGGAAGTGACCCGGTGTTGTTGAAGGGCTGGCTCCGCCCAGCTTAGGGCTCAGCAGTAGAACTAGAATGGGGTCCGGCAGGGATGTACTGTAGGTTGTCAACAAAAGCCTGTTATAACACTTGTTCCCACTCTCCCACAGTCTAATGTTAAATAAGCTAAATGAAAAACGGAGAGATGAACTAATTAAAAGATGAAATGAGTTGTTTTTCATGGGGCCGTGGAGTTGGATTGCATTATATTGTAATATGAACACATTATAAAACTGCACGTCTGTAGTCTCAACAAAAACTAGAATTCTGTTTCCAGGCAGAATATTCAGGGACTAAACTGCATCCATCGAATCACACTGCGACGGAGTCACGTGTGCACATGTTGTTGTCTATGATTTTGTGAGTATTTATGCTCGTACCTTATCGTGTGTGTGTGTGTGTGTGTGTGTGTGTGTGTGTGTGTGTGTGTGTGTGTGTGTGTGTGGTTGTGAAATATACTGGTATAGGCGCTCTGTGTTATGTTTGAAACCACTATCTCCTCTCTGCAGCTGGATAGGACACAGATTGGACCAGAGCTATAAATACTCTGAGACACATACACACACCATAAATACACCTTGACGCTGAGCTTGAGCTCAGTCCGCTCTGCCAAACCCGATTAAACAGGAAATAAATCACTCTAACACACACACACACACACACACACATACACAGATTCATGTACCTGAACACATACACACAAATACAAAGAGAGCACGTGTGTTTGCTGTGGCCTTTGGATGTTAGTGGTGGAAACAATTTGAACACAGTTGAACTCGACACTAAATCTGATTTAACTTGACTTTGATGACTCTAAGAAACCTGTAACTCTCATATAAACTTCGTAGCGGAATATGTTGTGAGTAACCTGTGACCACCGTTTTGTAAAAGAGTGAGATCTTCATCTTCCTGCAACAACTCAACCTCTCGCGAGACTTCAGAGCGAGACTTTCTGTTTGTGGTTAAACACAAAGGATGTTACTCTTTAACAGAAAGGTTGTGGATCCTTCCCACACTTTGAATAACAGTCTGAGCCTGTCAGCGACAACAACAAGCAGTGGACGTGGACGCACATTAAAAGTGCCCAAAATATTACATTGCAGCACATTCGCTGAGGCGATCTACTGGACCAATTCCAAAACTTTTGGTCATTTAGACCCCAACATTTGCAAAAATAAAAATAGTTAAAAATCATTTCCCTTTGTTTAAAAAGAGTGACCTGACCACACCCTCAGTACACTGCATCATCACTACAGCAAGGCGAGAGCTTTAACCACTGGATGTCAGCAAGACACTGAGTTACTCTCGTAGCACCTTTCTCTAGATCTAGATCTTCATAACTGTAAGTTATGTAATGTATGTAAATAGACAGGTTAAGGTTCAGTGAATGACGGTCCTTCAGTGCAACACCAGGATTTGAGCATCACTGGTTGCTGCTTTTGAATATCCAATTCTCTACAAGAGAGAAGTGCTAAGAGCAGGTGGATGTTAGTGAACGTAGGGAGTACATTTAAATCCATAGATGAAGTCATTAAGAGAGGAAAGTGTCTGTCGGTTTGGTTTTGGGAACACAAACGAGAGACAAACAGCAAGTATGAGATACATCTAATCACTTATATACCAGTTTGTTTCCACCAGTGACCTTTTGAACTCTTGAACATGTAAGAAATAAACAGTGGTGCTGAACTTGGATGACTCCGTTGTGGTTTGGGGTGCATGTTCTCTCTCATCAACACATTGTTTACTGGTGGGACTGTCTTAACCTCATTAGCGTGTGCTGGGCTGATTAGCATTAGGCTCTTGGGTGCAGATAAACAACAATTACTGATCATTATCAGCATTTATTTAAATAATGATGCAGCCAGGGCTTTGTATTGGCGAACAAAAGGTCAGAAATTAGCAGAGAACTTCTGTATGTTTGAGTTGGTGTGTGTTCAGATGTTTGGTGTGCATATTTTTCCACCTAATACATGTATATTTACATCTAATCTGATTTGCTTAATTTAAAACTGTTCTAAATTTAAAAGTTACGAATCATGCTCGAGTTCAAATGTCTTGGGGATCCCAAGCTTTGGCACTATATCTCGAATCCAAGCAAAGATGGAAGCAGGAAGGGAATTGTCTTTTTGTACAATGCAAAACAATAAAAAACTGATTATATGTTTACCTGTCTTTGTTGAGCTTTGTTGTCCTCTTATCATTCCTGTATATAAGTTTTGGAACTGTGTTGAAGTCCAGTGAGAGCAACTTAACAACGGAGTCATTTCTTTTGTATGTGTGCACATAACTTGGCCAATGAAGCTGATTCTGATTCACGTCTTTCTGTATTTTCAGGAAAGTCTTGGAGGACTCTGGACATACCTTCAAAGCTGTGGTGAGTGCTGTTAAACAATCTTCTGGGTTGTTTGGGGCTAGGTGCTGTCTTGCAATTTTTTTCCTGGTGACATGTTACATAATTTATGATAAACTTTTTCTTCAATGAGTTAATAATTCAACAGCCAGACTGTCTACAGATGCTTAGGCCCTAATTCATACCTGGGTATGATGTGTCCCAGAGAGCTGACGACCTTTGTTCATATCTCAAAACATATTAAGAGTTTCTGGTAACCATGTTCTCCCTGAAATGAATTAGACAGGTCACAGTAAAATACACGATTGAAACAGAACAGCTAGCTGGGGGTTGCTCGATGGCAGTGGGTGACCTGGGACAAAGTGAAAATCAGATACAGAAAAACCGAGAAAACTGAAAATGAACAATATTAAGAGCAATAACTGTGATTTAAAAAAACACCCCAGCTGCATATTTGTTCAAATTAGTCGTGCAAACTGGTGCCAAATTCTCCGTCTAGCTAATTTAAAATGGAAGCATGTCTCTAATGTGATGTTGCAGGATTTCAGTGATGGAGCTCCATTTTTGTTTGAGTGCCACTGATTGGGCCTTCAGCACATGCTCGCCGCTGCTGCTGCTGTGGTGAATCACAGTGTTTCAGTGCGATAAGGGAACGGCCGCAGCTGAATGCTAACAGGCTGATTGAAGATGGTGGTAATTACTGTCTTGCCTTCGCCGTGGAAAAGCTATCTGTTAGCATGTCACGCAGTTTGTGTGTGAGTGTGAAGCCTTCAGATGCATTTGTGCCTCTCTTTGTGTGTCTCATTTAGATGAGCTCATCTGTCTATAAATGGATACTGCGCTGTACGAGTGTGTTTGTTTCTGTGTGCAAAGGCAGCATGAAGATAGGTGTGGCAGCAAATGTGTCTGCTTTTTGATTTACCTTTTTAATTTATTTTGTTTCTCTCTCTCTCTCTCTCTCTCACACTAATCTCTTCTTACATTGAGACACACGCCATGTTAAGGTGCATGGAGCAGCTCTCTGATATTGTGTGCCAACATTTAAATGAAGTTCTGCATTTGGTTCTGTGCAGATGTTCACCCAGTTGTCAGCATTCAAATGTTCTTTCCTCGGAGAGACAGAGGACAAGAAGGACCCCTTACTCATAATGTACTCTGCAATTTGTAATAGATTTGTAATTTGATTAATGACTCAAATGACCTTATAAGAGACACGTTGTCCTTATGAAAAGATATTACATAATAATACGATAATGGCATGAAAAGAAGTCGCACGATGAATTCTGTCTGAATCCAGTAGTTTTGCATGTATCCATCACTCTGTTGATTTTCTATCTGAAATATGAAGCTTCTTGTGTGACTGTGGAGGCAACACCCTTCACTGCTCAGCTGTCTTTTACTACTCGAACCAGAGAAAGTGCTACTTTTAGAGTTAACTGTGGGGTCACTTCCTTACAGGGCTGTTTGAGGGTTAAGATTTTCTTTTCGGGTTAAACTAAGAGAGGTTAGATTTGTTGTTCGGCTACTCACAAGTACAGAAGTGTGTGTGTGTGTGTGTGTGTGCAGAATATGTAAAGCCTCATCATGTTATGGTATGCTAGCCTTCCTACAGTCAAGTATTGATTTCTAGGAAAAACATTCATGTAGAAACATCAATTAAGCTGTTCACCCCTCCTGTGTAACTGCACATAATTAGCTCACTGCCCACGGCCATACCTCATTTTGATTTCCTAACCACTGTTTCGTTTTATGATCTGGGTCTATCGATCGCTGCCTGCTTGGCCTGGGCAACACGGAGCAGCTGGCTAGAAAGTTTACATGGATAGAAATCTGTACACAAGCTAATTACTTGCTGCGTAACAAGCTCAACTGGATGTCAACAGGAGAGAGCTTCATTTCTGCACAGAGCCTGACCTCAACACTGAGTGCCAGCCCGGCCTTATCAACCATCAACCAGCCCAACTCACTGATGCTCCTGAGGCTGAACGGGAGCAAATCCCTGCACCCAACATCTGGTGGAAAGCCTGAAACCAGAAGACTGCAGGCTGTTCTGGCAGCAGATTAATATAGAAGTGTGATGCCCGAGCATCCACACTTTATACACCAAATACATGGGAGAGTATGTTGTTTGTGCCAGCAGAGGTCTTAAAAAACATGGATAGACATGAATGCTCGGTTAACAAAGTGAAAGCAGTTTTTATTTTCACCACCCCAAACGTTTGCCTTTCACCAGTCACAGGAGGGTCTACCAGAAGTTACACCAGAAGATTTAAAAGAAATCATTGTGAGCCTCCAAACAATTGAGCCGTGTATTGTGTGGCCTCACATCGGAGTGACGTTGGTAATATTTTGTACACTAAGTCTCCAGCGAGTGCACCGGGCCCTCGGCACAGCGCAGAGTTTGGTTATGTGTTTACTCTGAAAATCTCATCTCCTCTGAATCAATACTCCATTTAGCAGCAGCTCGGAGGACTGGAGCTCCGTCCTGCTTCTCTCCTCCTTCTGTTCCCTCCTCACCCGCTCCAGCTTTGTTTCCTTTCATTCAGCCGGATTCCTCCTCCTTTCCCCTGCTGTTCTCTGCGTCCTGCTCTCCCCTCTCTTCCTCGTTTGCCTTTTTTCCCATTCCTTCTGTTCACAATTCCTCTTCTTCTCCCCTACTACTTCTTTCTCTCCCATCCCATCCTCTAAAACCTCATATCTTCCTCTTCTCTGCTTACCTCTCATCTAACTTCCTCCATCTTATCGCTTCTCAAATCCAATTGTCTTTCCTTCTTTATGTACTTGTTTCCTCGGTCCTCACCTTCAACCTCCTTCTTTCCCTCCTTTTTTCTGCCTTTTCTCATATTTTCCTAGTTCCTCTTCAATTTTATTTTACTTTAAACACCTCCTCCTTTTCTCTCCTGTCATTTTTTCCTCTCCTCCTCTCACCTCTCATTTCCCTCCATTCTCTCCTTATTCTTCTTTCTTCTTTCCTTTCACACATCTCTTTATAACCTTTCCTCCCCCCTTTCTCATTATTATAGCCTCCTCTTCTATCTTGTCCTTTCCATTTGACGTTTACTTTCCATCATTCCTCTCCACTCCTCCTTCCATCCTCTCCTCTTCCTCCTCTCCTGTCCTAAAACCAATTTCCCCACAGGTCGCGTGGGGTGTGTTTGTGTGTGTGCGTGTGTTTATGCGAGTCAAGCGGCATCTGTATTAAACACTTAGCCTTTTTCCTCTCCTGAGCCGAGACAATTTATCCATTGCTCGGGGCGAGAGGAGCCAAATGGCTAAATCACATTGTGCCATTAATTTAATTAGCTTGTAATTGACATTT
Source organism: Nannoperca obscura (assembly GCA_036024295.1). Lineage (NCBI taxonomy): Eukaryota > Metazoa > Chordata > Actinopteri > Centrarchiformes > Percichthyidae > Nannoperca > Nannoperca obscura. Next base: position 7,019 of record JAVQJL010004116.1, read on the forward strand.
TAAATGCTTCACATTTAAATTAGCTGGCCTGGCGTCGCAATGGAAGTCACAGCAACTGAGAAATTGATTAAATCTCAGCAAAGCAGCGCAGGAAAGAAAAGCCCAGGCAGGAATAACAAGCTTGTACTGTAAGACAGGATCATAGAGGAAAGAGTGCTATGAGGGAGAAAGAGCTGGAGAGAGGGTGAGATAAGTACAGTTCTAGATGGAGTGCATGAGGAAGGAGAAGAGCAAGACAGAAGGAGGAAGCATAAGAAAGAGTGAAGTCGGTGTCAGAAGGAGGGAAACCGTTATCGTCTCCTCACCAGATGTTGCAGATGTTATCTGTCCTCCGGCTCATTCAATCAAATCCTCCAGCCGCTGGAGGAAGCGTGGACTAGACGTGGGACAGCATGCTTGTTGCTCCACATTCACCCCCACCCCCTGGATTGGCACATGCCAGCCGCTTGAACTTGACTACATCCTCTGTCTCTACATTGTGTGTGGCGTGTGCCGGGATGCACAGCAGTGCACATATGTAACATTAGTGTTTGTGACATGAGCAACGTGGTCGTGTGGCAAGACGATAGCTTAGACAGGAAGTGGTTTTCAATTAACTGCCTGGTTCAGCTAAGTTGGATTCACTCAATATTCTCTCTATATGGAATTACATGAACAGAATGATATGTTTTATTTAACCAGAAAATTTGGATTTTATTCCATTTTTTTTTCCATTTTCCATTCCATTTTATATTTATTTGATATTTAATGAAATTTCCCCCAGTATTACAGTGTGGTAAGTCATGACACTACACGATGTAGTTGATGTTGCATGACAAACACAGTTGTTCCCAGCCCACTTTATTCCACTTGCATAATTATAAAAACTGTAAGATCACTTAGTTGTAGGATTGCAGCAGCTATTACTTCCCTTATCTGTAGCTGGCGCACAGAGACATGAACAAGCATCTGCACGTCTGAACAGCTGCTGCTGCGAATTTTGGTGCAGTTTTGGCTGATCAACAACTGCAGATCTGAAAATGTTGCTGCTGTTACTCTGTTACTCTGTTACTGCTGTAAGACACACACCTGAGCCGGCTCTCAGGTGCTCTGCACGTCTATATTTGACAATTCTGCTCCTCTCAGAAGGTACGAGTGTGGAGGTCAGGTTGCAGTGCGTAGATTTTCTAGAAAGCACATGTTTTAAAAATGTTCCGCCCACATTACCACCATTTTAAAGATGTTTTAGATCTGTTTTATTAAATAGTAAAAGTTTGAAGTACACGGGGGTAATAGCAGACACATGCTTGTTGCTAAGCTTTGCAATGGAAATGATAACAGATTCCCACTCATGTCTGTACCTGCTCTGAATACATTCAACTGTCCAGAGGGAAAGAGCATTGATTTGGACTATTGACTGAATTAATATGATTAGCATGGCTCTTGTCAGATTCTGATCTTGTGTGTGTGTGTGTGTGTGTGTGACAGAGAAAGTCAGGGTAATATGATTAGTCTGGTTCTCACCAGTGTCTGCGATGTGTTTGTAAGAGAGAACAAATGATGGGAGAGAGTGTGACTGACAGACAGGGTAACAATTTAACAGAACGAGGGTTGAATTAAAATGCTTTGGCTCTTCTGAGCTTCTGAGATGGAGAGAGATTGTGTGTGAGCAGCAGGCTGTCTGAGTGTGTGTACCTGCATTGCATACTTAAGTGTGTGTGAAGAAGAGTCTCAAAAGCCGGATGACTGCTGATGTCAGCACTTCCCATGTATTTTCAAAGGAGCCCTTCACACACACACACATCCAGGCAGGTATGTGGCTGATGCCTGATCTCTCTGCCGTGGTCTTTTAATATTCTTTCAGCTGCAGATTTTCAAAGGAAAGTCCGTCACAACGACGAGCGTTTGATCTGCCCGCTGTCATCAGCAGACAGCGGACCGGTGGGGAGAAAGAGATCTACAGCTACTGAGCTTCAATGTGCAGGTTTCAAAATACAACATTTAGGTTTTTTTTTGAATTGCTGCTTATAATTAGAGTTCAAGGTTATACATACACAGTATTAAAAATGAAATCAATAACTTTTTTGGGTGAGAGAAATTTGAGATGACGCGAAAAACAAAGATGTTTGTGATGCCATCTCCCGTCATTCTGTGTAAAAAGCAAGCTGAACAAATATGTCCTTAAGCAACCTGTGTGCATGAAATTGCAATTATGTTTTTTATATAAGTTAAATATGTCAAACTTAAAAGGAGAGTTAAAGGTCCCATGTTGCAGATCACAGCTTACTGTACATCTGAAGCAGGCCCTCAGTAATGCTCTCGATCACCTAGTCTGTGTTTTACAGCCATCGTCAGTCAGAAAGCTGCTGATCCTGAAGAATAAGAGTGAATATCAGCGCACACACAAACATGCAGATTACAAAAGAAATATGAAAAGTATTTCATAGAAAAATACGTCAAAAACTGTATTTATGCTTTTGAGCAGATTTAGTTTATGTCATGCAACAGAAATTTTTCCGTTTGCAACATTGAGTTGGGTTTCACTGGAAATGAGGGTCCTCTTTACATTTTATTTTGAAAATACTGACTTCAGATGACGATGTCGACCGTGGCCTCGTGGCTGTTTACTAAGATGTTTTTTTTTCGGGGGGCGTGCATATAAAGCATATCATACTGCTTAACTGTTTTAAACCTAGATTTGAATAGAGGTTTCAGTGTAAAGTAGCGTGTCATTGCTTTGTAGAATGGAATGAAGACGATCTGTCAAGGATAATTCTACAATTGTACTTCAGTAATTCTGTCCATTATTCGGGTTGGTAATAATAACCTTAAGATGAGACTTCAGGAGGGAGTGTAGAGGCAGGATTAGGATGGAACGGAGAGATAAATAATGAAGATTCAGAGCAAAGGGGAAATACATCTTTCAACTTCCCAATCTTGTCTCTTTTTCTTACTCTAAAATTCATTTGATTTCTTTTCCCCATTTCTTTCTCTCCCTCCCCTTTCCCCTACTCTTCTGGCTGTATTCATTCCTCTCACCTCAGTGAATATCTAAAAGGCCACCGACCCTCATCACGGAATGCATTACAAGCACTGGACAAGGTGTGTGTGTGTGTGTGTGTGTGTGTGTGTGTGTCTCTGCAGCATGAGTTCTCTCTCTATACAGATAAAAACCTGTTCACCTTCCACTGATAAAGGTTTATATTTTCTGTCTCTTTCATAACTGTACTGAACTCCAAAAGGATTGAATGGTTCATGTGACAGTAATGTGGAAAGAAATGTTGGTTCAAGTCCAGTTAGAATGATTTGGATTACTACATATTGTGAGACCGTGACCTTAGAGAGTACGTGTTTCTGAGTGGATGGCAGGTGTTTTTTTTACAGTTTTATATTTATGTTTTATACAGTTTGAAACAGTCTGCCAAGTACATGAACCTACAAGTAACTATAGCAACAATACGGTTATCCAATGTTAAGTGTCTAAATTCTGTACTATTAGTTAAAATGACCAAGAAAAAACTTTTAAAAATTGGAGTAGCTTCTCTTTGATCCCAACACTGTTATTTTTAAGGCCTGAAAAAGTAAATTATTAGAACTATATAGACTGAAGTTAAAGGACTCGGTCTTCCCAAGAAGAAAGTCAGCATCATTTGTTTCAGGACGCAGCCAAAAACAGCAAAGTCAAGCAGCATCATTGTAGAGCGACAAAGTCTGTATAGGAAGGACTGTTCAGGCGGAGGGATGGATTTTAACACTGGAGATCGCTGTTCCTTTCCCGTCACCTAACCACAGCTCAAACATAGTGTGTTCATATCTCATCTGTAACGGCTTGGGAACTGACAAATGATGTTGTCCAAAACACTTCCATGTGTCGTCCTGGAGAGCTTGGACAAAGATTTAATGATGAATTTGGAGAACTTGGGTTAATCTTAATTATTATTAATTAAGACCTCCAACCTAAATGACAAAATCGGTCGTTGGTCAATGACTCCTTTGTCATCGTTGGGTTAAAAATAACTACAATAGTTATGTTTCATAGGTTTGTACCTTAAGTCCAACAAAAGAGGTTTGGACCGTAGCTTCCTGAATCTTCTGGGGTCCATTTCAGTGTCTGAACTTATTTACACTTTTATCTGCTTTCCAGAGTCACGTCCACCAAATTGCTCTTCATTTTCATAACCATCAAGCTGACAGATGACTATGGATTTGTTGTCTGATGTGGAGATTTGAAGCCATGACAGAGAGAACAACTGTTTCTACATTGGAAAAATCAGCAATCAAATGCCATTTGTGCTGCTGAAATGGCAGCACTTTTAGTCCCAGTCACAGTAAATACAGAGTCAATAATCGCCAAACTGCCCCGAGAGACAAGGTTATTTTAGAGACAACAAACAAACGTGTTTAAGTGTTTGCTGCAAGCAAGCTTATTGAACTCACAGTGCAGTTTCACTCTTACATTGAAACTGTCAGGGAGAAAACACAAGTTGTTTTGTAAGCTGTTGAATAGCAGTCAGACTAATTAGTTAGTCAACTACACTTGGTATTTCAATATTCCAATAGCTGAAACAAATTAATCTACTTACTGCATAATTGATGAGAAAGAAACTAATCTGTGGTCTTTGACAAAATGACAGCTCTTTTTGAAGGCTATATTTTGTCTTGGATTACATTTGTGAAGCAACAAGCTTTAACAACTACTGTGAAAATAACAGCTTATACCCAGAAACATCATCACGAGTGGTTAGAAAGGGCCTGTCATAACAGCCGGAAATATAATCGCCCTCGTATCAAGTCAAACAATCAACAACTGCTGCCTTTAAACAACCTGCTGAGAAAACGCTGTTTTATGTTAGACTGCCCGTGCACGACTTCACAAGGGCCGGCGCGTCAAACTCAAGTGCTTGGCAGTGGACCAGTCAGTGCTAATGGTATTCATAGGTTGATGTGTGTACTTCATTTTGAAACAAGCTGTACCGTGGGATGGTGTTCAGAGCAGTAAACACAACCGTGCGAGTTAATCTCTACGCCTTTGACTGACATATCCCCTCCGAGCTCTCTCACATGAGGTTCACTTTTATTCATGCATTTTAAAGCACTCATTGCATGAAGCAGATATTTGTTTTGAGGTTAAAGTGCAGACTTTTGGGTGTAAAATCAGATGGACAGTATAGAAACTGTAGCCAGAGGGTAAAAATGACATGACACGATAAAAATATGGATATGAACACCGAGGTTAGATCCCAAACAACCAAAACATGTCACCGTCCTAATGACTGCACTGCATGTTATTGGTAATCTGGTATTTGCATCTGTCCTTATGTGGAATGATGTGTTGTAGTTTCGTTTTGCCAGGAATGATGGGAAGTTGTGCACTAGTGATGTAATATATCAAGATAATGTACACCAACAGGGGAACTGTTATATATAATGTGATATACAATGGTCTGGGTGAATACTCAATTCTGATTGGCTGCAGGGTGTCCATTACTGGTCTTCTGAATTTACTGATACTTTGTTGGACATAAGCGATCATCTCACATCCCATTCCCTACTCAGTTTGCTGCGTACGACATTAACACACGGTCTGTCATTTGTTCATCAATTCAGGGACAAAGACCTGGCGGGACGGCCACATACTGTCAATGTAAACTTGACTCTGAATTTCGCTAGCAGAAGTTAGCTTTCTAAGTTAGGGTTCTATGAGCTAGTAATGGTAATGATTGTTCCAGGTATTAGTCAACCCCTCGGGTGTTACCAGGGAAACTGAGTTATGGTTTGTAAAACTCTGTAAAAATTGTAAAAAAGATTTTAAATTTGTAAAACTCATGTAAATATAAATGAATGGCTTTCACTTTTTTTCTTTGTGAAGTGACCATGGTAGAATATGGAAAATGCCATTATCAGGAATTGTTGGGATGTTTTTACCGTTACTGGTGAGGAAATTAAACCTGTAACAGGAAGTACAGATTGAGGGCTTTTCAGACACCAAGACCTGGTACAGCAGGACTCTACAGTGCTGGGAGTTACATGCTACCGGGGGTTCCTCCTGGTATGTGCTTAGCTCTTTTGCTGGACTGCCCTGCGTTGTAGTTCTGTTGTTCAAATGAATGACTTTCTCAGTCTGATCGCACACAAAATGTTTTTCTGAAGGAAAACAAGTGTGAACTCAAACCTTAACAACCCTGTTGTCTCAAAATATACAGTATTTTAATTAAAGCATGTGTGTGATGTGTTCATGCATGTCTTTTTAAATATGTGTGTTGTTTCAACTAAAAAGCCAACGGGTGCCTGTGTGTTTGCATTTGTTTTAGGTGTCAGAGAGTGTGTGTGTGTGTGTGCGCACACTGAACGGCTGTTGATTGCAGTCGAATGGAAAAAACAATTGGAAACGCCTCTCTAGCTGATAGATCCATGTAATCAGTGGCTTCAAAGTGAGCAGAATAGCAATGTTTTTGCAACACAGCTAGTTACCATATAGATAAGACGGAGACCACCTCCATCGTGGTATTCTGTCCTGTATTAAAACACAATCAGGGCCCCACAACTGCTCAACAACAACCTCTTCAGTCGAGCAGTTCCAGGTTATCGACTGGCAGCCGTATTTAAGAGGCTAAAAGTGTAATCCAAAGGTGAACAAACGTGACGGCTGCCATTGTGACCGCACGGTACATTTACGTCGCAGAAAGGGGCTGAAACCAGAAGAGTGCTCCACCTCTGCAAATCAGATCTCATCCTGTTAATCAACGAGTGTTTCAAACTTCATGAAATGTTACTCTCAACCAGGTCTGACCCATTACAGTATCTGCTGTCTTCCAAGTCCAGTTTTTTTTTATTTTTCTGACCCCCCCCCCCCCCCCCCACACACACACACAC
>JAVQJL010004118.1:0-36161 GCA_036024295.1 Nannoperca obscura
AGGGTTTGAAAGCAAAAGTTTTAGATTCGCAAGCAAAACTTCAGGGTTCGCAAGCAAAACTTTTAGATTTGCAAGCAAAATTTTAGGGTTTGAAAGCAAAAGTTTAGAGTTTGAAAGCAAGAGTGTGGAAAGTTTCTCTCTCAAACCACTTTTTTTGACGGTTTTATAAAGAAACAAATATCTCTCCATACCGTGTCCCCTCAAACTCTTATGGGATAATCTTTAATTTGAAAGAATCAAACCCCCACCACCCCATCCATCTGAATAAAGTGACATTAGACAGTTATATAACATCTACCATATATGTTTATATATATATTTTTTTTTTTCTTCACATGAGGACACAAAGCAAAAACAAAACTATAGCATGCCTTTAAACATCTGAAAAGGAGCACTTGCTCCACTGCCATGCATATCAGCCTCCTTGCCAAGGCATCTGGTTGTTGCTCATTAAACAGTGCAACAACCATTATTCAGTTTGGAATTACTTCTGGAAGACTAGAAACAATTAATCTGTAAATGAATTGTTTTGTTATCAGGCTGGATCACATGCAACATGCTTGTGTTTCATATCTGTTGCCTGAGGAATTTGTCAAATCTCAGAATTTGTACACAACTTCATTTACCAGCATCAGGGATTGTATTTTTTGCCAATTTCTTGTCTACTTCTGTATTCTTATAGAAGCTTTCTATAGGGTATAGACAATCAATAGCACTATTGAGAACATGTATTATTTGCTGACACATGGTTTTGCACACTGACACGTAAGAGCAGACTTTAAAAAACATATTGATTGCGTGTCAAAAACACAGTATGAATCAGGGCTTGGATATGTCTGCACTCGGTATTGACCACATTACAAAAACACTTCCCTTTAGACAGTCTGAGCCAATGGGTTTTTCTTTTTGTTATGCTTGGAATAGCAATGTGATGCTCTATTTGACTGAACATCCCTTCTGCAAACAATTGAATACAGTATACAGTCTGAGATATTATGGATTTTAAACTGTTTTATGGTTTCTTTCATTTGACTCAGGCACACTTCGAAGGAAAATTACTTCGAGATTGTTTTAGGCAAGGTCAATGTGTTAACTTCATATTGATATTGTGACTCAACAACACAATTCATCACAAAGGCAATTATTTTGTATTATTGTGAATATGTTACCACTCACAGTGGATTTGTGATTAACCTGCTAGTGAAACTAGCACGTCAAGCTAAAATTACATAATATTCATAATAAATAATTCATTTCTTGTATTTCAAATGTTACAATTGGCAAATGTATTTTGTTTAAAAAGATAGGACAAAGAATAATAAAGTTGTTTTGAAACACATAACATCCATCACTGCTTCATTGAGTGTGTGTGAGTGTTTATTCCCATAATAAACTGTTGTGTCAATGCTTTCACCACTGTATTAAGAATTACAAGTAAAAAAATATTATACATAACCACATTTCTACTGATGTATGGTTATCTGTTACAGCGCTTTCATATTGAGCAGCGCTGTTTCTCACAATATTCATACTTTCATGTATTATTACTTACTTAAAAGAGAATGAAATTGTATGTAAAGCCCTAGAAGCCAGATGAGATGTAAGGAAAAATCCCTAAACTCATCTTGGAGAGTGGTGTTTTTTTTTTTTACCTTCCTCAACCACATGTCAATGTCTCATTAATGGAGGACTTTACCCTGCACTCCTGCTCTGCTGACAAAAAGCAAAATGAGGAGGGATGGGTTATTTACTTACAGAGAGATAGTGTTTACCACTCCACTTGATATAAAGGGATTTTGCTACTGCACTTCCTTGTCATTAGTTGGAAGAAAATCAACAATGCCTTCCTAATTATCGTTGGTATTGTTTCTGTTAGTCATTTCACAGTTAGCCACCCACTCCATAGCAAGATGATTTAATGTTAATAAGCACCGCTATGATGGAACAAACACTTTTAAGGGTGATGTATGTGGGAGATAGATGTGCAATGAGCATCTGCTGGGGGTTGGAGAGTGAGCATGTGTATGTGGGTAGGGGGTACAAGGAAAGGTGATATCTGTAGTGCTAATGTAGCACATGTACACAGATTGCCATATGTGCCATGGTGCAGCTAACTAAATCCTCATTTGCAACAACCCACTTTAAATATATATATATTTTTTAATTTACATTAAACAAAAACAAGAGGACATCAATTCTGACAGTGTTTGTTGCCAGCTGGACTAAATTCTGTAACTGTTTTTAAACAAACAAATAAAACATCTCAACTGTGTTTCTTTCACCAGTTCAGTCCAAATATTCTGACCTTGTATTATGAGTGGCAATGCAAGTTAGTGAGTGTAAATTCAGATTTGCTGAATTGTGTCACTTATATTAATGATAACTCATACCTGGCATTACCATTGCAACTAGTCTATAACAATTTATGTCATTCTTATTCTGCAGCTGCCTGGCAAGTTGATTGTGATAATTTATGCTGCTCATTTATGGATGAAAACACATGGAACATTTTAAACTGCGACTTGAGTCATGCAGTAATTAAATGCAGTCCTGTGGCAAATTAAACTGGTTTGTGTGATACTTTCATGAATTCTGTCTTTTTTAAACTACTGAATCATGATTAAAACAGCTCATATCTCCCACTCGCTGCCAAATGCTGCAAAGAAACATGAAAAGTCCAATAGAAAGTGTTACTGCTTGAGATTCATAACATGAGACACTTGACATAAACATGATTTGTCAGCCCCAGCGAGTGGTGTCTGGGCTGCCAGCATTAGCAGTGGCAGCTGACTGTCAGTCTTGATGCTACACTGCTAAATGGGAATCCGATCCATTACCCGGGTTGTATTTGACTTTGTCTTGGGCTGATTGAAGGTAAGACTGATAATCTTTACACAGCCACCATGTCATATGGAGCTCGATTTTACTGTTGTCCAGACATCATTGTCTGGGTTTTTCATTAGTTAAATCCTAGCTAATCACTAATGCCTGGTGTAGTAACACTATTAAAACAACCAAACATGAAACTAGTTAATTTTACAAATATGCAAGCACTCACACATTATATATAAATAACTAAACATTAAAACTAAGTTCTGCCACGACCTTTCTAGTGTACAAAACATCCACCAGGTCAATGCCATCAAAAACAACATAATAAAACAGTTGCTGGATCCCACGACTATATAATAGATTGCTATCATAATTACAATATTTGCAGTCGTTGTGTTGCCCTCTCACCCAGACTAATGTGGATGCATGAAAACAGTAGTTTCATCTTTATTATAAAAGCTGTACAGGGTTATAAGGCTAATTCTAAAGAAACAATACTGGAAAAATGACTGAAAATATTTAATGCAACCTCGTCCCACTCAGAACGATCCAAAAGTATTTACCTCATCATTTTACAAATAATGGACACACACACACACACACACACACATATATATATATATATATATATATATATATATATATATATATATATATATCATGTGTTAATCTCACATCCACATACATTTTTCTAAACCTTTGCACTACTGACTTTGCTCTCTTAATGCTCAAACTATCTACTTGTCATTGTATTATATTGGTATTTTAGGCAGGTGACAAGTATCCTATCAAATCGTTGTACTCCAAACCTTTTGTAGGCATTTTGTTGTCTGTATTCACGGTCGGCAAAGTCACTTACGCTTACATTATTTGCTAGGACACTCACAGCTGTCAAGAATTGAAGTAGGGCTAAGGCTTTGCTTGTTTAAATTTGAAGTGGCCACATCAAAGAGAAAAGGCTGAACATGACCACAGACCACATGAAACACTGCACTATGAAAATCTTGCGCAGAATGCCTCTCATGAAAATGTCTGTCTTATTCTATTTTTGCTTTCATTGTACCAACTGATTATTTATTCTACCAAAGTGACCCATGTGCCATGTACTGTATAGTAAGGTCCATCATTTGATCAGTTTAAGTGATTAATAAGATGACATACAGCTCTGTAAGTTTCTGTAGGTTTTTTCTCTTTTTTCTCCCTCTCTCCGATTCCATTTCTAGGTGTCTGTAAGCTTGTGATACTGTGATTACATAGTTTACTGCGATCCAAATACATTTCACACTCTCATTCATCAGCTGAACCACTTTCCTCTGTGCATCTCAAACAAATATATCACATAGACCATCTACTATATACATTTCCAAATCATTGGTGATGCATTAACAGAATTCTTGTCATTCATTTGGTATTAAAAGGCAGTACGACAACGCAATATGTGACATGTCATTATGCTTGTACTAAGGGTAGGACACTTCATTTTCTAATTTTAATGGAATTCTGTTTCAATTATGTACTAAATGAAAATGATATTACTAAGCAGAGATGTTTCTGTTAAACCAGATGTTACTGCTAACCCTCTTCAGTTCAACATCTTGAACACCTAGCCCTTAATAGGCTGCTGGTAAAAGTAACTATATAACATGATGGCTGGATTTTGAGGCCAATCTATACTGTGTTGATGACTTGTTGACTTGTTTGCTTCCTAAGTGTACCTCCTGATCTCCACAGTGAGGTAGTTACTGTTGGTATAAACTGGAACTAGATGATTCCTGAGTTTATTGCACAGGAGAAATCTGCTCAGTGTCAACTTATGCCTCAGAAACAACACCACTGAAGATTCAGTCTTATTAAAGGGATAGGGCAATGCACTTTTGTCATCACTTCTGATATCCCACCATTTCCTCTTAACTTGAGCTCTTTCAGTTGGCAGCATTCACTGCTTTGACAAGCCACTTAACACATTTTCACTTATTGGTCAACTATGACCAGCAACAAGCACCTCTACTCCATACTGTAAAATTGAATGACTGAGCTGTGTTATACGCACATTGGTATTCATGTGGAGCTGGCTCAAGGTTAACAAGAGCTTTCTCTAGAGGGGCCTGTTATGTTAAATTTCGATCTACAACATCTGGGCAAAACTGCTTCCCAGTTAAGGCAGCTGGGATGTGGAATTATTTACCAATGAGTGGCAGAGTGTGCAATGCTTTTTAACATTTTAAATTTAGTTTGAAAATGTGGTTAAATGACGATCAGGTCTGTAATTGCTGAACTAAGAGACACTGAATGTGGCAAGCATTGAGCGTTTGATTAGTAATTTTATATACTGGAACTGTCTGGGGATTGCAGATCGTGTGCTCCCTAGTGGGAATTTAGTATTGTTCTTCTATTGGTTTGTTTTGTGGTAGTTGCTATTTTTTGTTTTATTTCTTAGTTTTTCATTTGATGTTTTTATTGCATTTCTTTTTTTTTTTTTTTTTTTTTTACAAATTGTAATGTTTTGATTGTGCATTGTCCCAAAATAAACAATAACAATAACAATTAAATTAAAATATAAATGTATTAAATTAACATATTACGCTTAATAGAATAGTATTGCTCATAATTTTAACTAAATGATTAAAGCAGTCATGGGCTAAACAGGGTTAAAACAATTTTGTGAAATTGTTTTTTATGAATGAAGACCAAGATCACTATTGGAGAATAAATGCATATTATTAGATGCTATTGGTCAATATATTTGTTTGTAAATGTGATATTGATCCATATTGTGTTATTAATTTATGTAAATCTTACTACATGATTGGATGTGAACGTGTGCATGTAAAGCAGATCATAGTATAACATTTTGTTGCTATGTATATTGACATAAATTATCTTTCTGTTGTGGATCTGTTGGTTTCAGTCATTTTTCCAAAGAAAGCCCAAGTCATATGACGTCAATATATGTAAACACCTTAATACGTGTGTTTTAATATATGCATGTGCATCCTCCTCCATATGTGTGTATGTGTGTTTTGTACTTTGTACTTTTGTACTGTCATACAAAATATAGATAGAGGTGCCGCCTCTATCTCTACAGAACACCTTGAGGTCATATCCGCCCTATGGTGGACAGGCTGCCTCGTTCCCATTTAGATTATGGACGGTTATTACTGCCTCCTGGCTGTCAGATTAAACCAAATTATGTTCCTGGATGGTGGCTCATCGTGCAACAGAGAGGACCTTCTCCTGGGAAGGAGGAGGGGCAATTTAAATAAGTCATCTCCAGAACCTTCCATGTTTTACAAATGTATTAGTGCATGTCTCGAGATGTATACATGTGTCAAGTATTTATTGTACAAAATGGAACAATATGTTAGGTGATGTCCTTGTCTGTCTGTCTCCATCTACTGTATTTATCTGTGTATCCTAATAATTTTAGGACTATAGTCACAAGATTTAAACTGTCTTGAACATGGGGTTAACTATTGTAAGAACAACTCAAGCAAACATGCACATGTGCCTGTAGTATTCCCATGCAACACATTCAGTTAATTATATCAACTAGCAAAATACTTCTGTTGTTAAATAATGACAAATATTAACGTTAGTTGTTAAATGTTATCTATGCTTATAGATGAAATTTGTAAAGGTGTGATTGAGTTTGGCTTTCACAACTTTTTGAAGTTTAACTTACCCAACTGCTTAATGTTAGTGTTTATGTCACAGCACTTTTTGAGATACAGAATGAAGCAAGCACACTCGAGTGGTAAATCATTGTTTCAAGATTCATTATAGCCCTGCTGCTGAGGGACATGCGCTGATTTGGCTTTGATGACAACTTTTATGGGGAGGGAAATTAAAAGATATTATATTTGCAGGATTTTATGAACAGAAACATGTCAATAGTCAAAGAAAGGCATGTGTTGTCATGTTACCAAGATATGACTAAAACAAATAGTTTTTTGTCTATATTACTGAGTGTAATATAGTACCATGATTGTACCTATTACCATCATAGTTTGTTATGTGATGTTTTTCTTTTTTGTGGCTTTGTAAGACAATATTAAAGAACAGCAGGGTGAGACAAGCAATTGTCTGTGAAGCCATTTATGAATTCACTGAATAGTGTATAATACTTTGCATCCTCTCTGAAAGACATGCTATACTAATATTTACCTGACTAATCAATACAACTGGGCATTACTACATGAAAACAGAACACCTTTAGAATGTTCACTTTTAAACTCAACTTTGATACCTTTACAATACCTTTAGGACAAATAGGTCACATATCAATGTCTTCCAAAGCAACTCATGATTTTCCAGAAACTATACATGTCTGCTCTGTGTTTAAGGTCTGGATAAGATTTGGTTAAGGTTAGGGATACAACACTGTTGTGGAGAAACCAATATTGACTGTTGGTACAAGATGGTTAATGAACCGTGCTCTGTTAGAGCCACATGCTGCTTTAACCCAACCATCAATCCTGACTTCCTCGTTAAGAAGTTTTGCTGTAACAATGTCACATTATCTCTGCTTTTGCTACTTAGAGAGGGCAGTAATTACTCTCATGACTACAAGAGTGTAAACCTAGGTCCTTTTAAGTGTCTCACTGAGGCATGCTAACACCCTTGGTACATCTCAAATGCATATAGAGATTAAGCCAGTTGTGTCTGCAACTGTGTACCACCAAAACATATACCCAGTTCGGGTGACCAGCTGATTGGTTACAAGTGTGCAGTTTTACCATTTTTAGTAGAGGCAAAAACAAAAATACAATAATACATAAATAGTGATGTTCATTTCCATGGGAAATAACCCATGAGAAGACATACATAGCACAGTGTATTGCACAACTAACACACAACACTGTTCACCACTTCAACACTTGGATAAACAAAAAACACCCTTCCTTTTATGTGTCTCTATCTTCTCAGCCTTTGTATTTATGTGTGGGTGTGAATAGTTGTCTGCACTCGGAGGCGTATCTTGGCAGATTTATTTTTTCTTTGTGGGTGTGTAATTGTGTTTGTACACTATATACATTATGTGTCTGTCAGCTTGCATGTGTGCGTCTTGACCCCTACGGTAAGTGAGGAGAGGAAATGTCAGAAAGAAAACCTGCACTAAGTGAAGCGTGGAATGTGCTTGGTTTTGGGATTACACTGGCCTATGTCCATGTGGAAACACAAAGGGGAACCTCTGCCAGACAGATGAGAGGTTGGGAAAGGGCTTGGCTTTGGCTCCTTGTGACTTAGTTTAAGATTTCTCCTGTATTTTAAGCAGTGTTAAAGGCTGCCATTCATTCTTTAATTCTGTCTGTTTATCACAATGCTATCTAAGTGAGTAATTTTCCCCTTCAGTTTGCAGCTGCTGAAAAAAGATTTACGGCTGCTGTCTGAACTAAAATAATTTGTTCCAGGGGTGTCCTAAGTTTGTCAAAACAGTTAGCTCAGCTTGTCTTGCTAAACATTTAGTAAAAACACAGAATACAGACCCCCCAGAAATAAAGTACCACATTAAATTAGATTGGCAATATAAAAGTTTTTAAAACCCTCTGAAAGCACTTTGCAAAGTGATTTTATTTTCACATCCAAAAGCACCACAGGGAATGCAGACTGACAGAGCACTGATGTTTGGTTTGTGAAAAGCAGAAATATCCACACATTTTTCTTCTGTGTTATGATTGGAAATGAGACTTGATTCATTTTCTCAGATGGGTTTGGATCCGTTTGCAGCTGCATAAAATGCTAGCATCCATAACTGTCTCCCTGTCTGCCTCATGATCTGTGTGGCCTCTCCATATGTTAATACCTAATTAGTATTCAGCACTGTGGATGAAAACATGTACATGACATTGAATCATACTTTAATAACAGGCTCAGTGAAAGGCAGTTTTACAAGCTATTGAAAAACAACCCAATACACTAATTGTATCCATCCATCCAGACAATGAACCCATCCAGGGGAATCTGTTCATCCTGTAACACATTTACTGATCATCCACAACAAAAATTGCAATTGTATTTGTCATCCTATGCATCTGATGCCCTTGGTCTTTTGCCTCTTTGGCTGTGTCCAGCTATCGTGCACATTTTCAGAGCAATTTTACAAGTGATGATGGAGATAGAGTGTTGTGGTAATGATAGTAGACAGCCAAAATCTCAGCCATGAAGCCGGATTGGGGCTTATGAGCCAGGGAAGCTGCAAGTATGTATGCCACAGGGGCTAATCCTACACTGGTCCAGAATGATGAACACATATTAGTCAAAGGCCACCGACCACGACGTAGCATAGTAGCAGTGTATAAATGGGGGATGGGCTGTGACACAGTGCCAGGTTACGCTTCATGGCAGCAGTGTGGAGTATTTCTGCTGGCAGGATGTTGTACCCTACAGGTAGCAGGTGTGTCTGGCTTTACAAACTGTATCCTCCCTTGGATTGCATGTCACATGTTTGTGCACATATGGTAGTGCAAAGTGCGATTAATTGTATAGTACTGTGTGTATATATATATAGTAGCACTGTTACATACAGCAGGGGCACTGAATACTGTGACATAGTTATGATAAAGTTAATATCATTTTTCCTCTGTTCCCCTCCTAACTCTTTTCCTCCTCTGTGTCTCAACAGCAGCAGATGGTGAGGAACCAACTTCAGCAGGTGGGAAATTTTTATTCTTGGTAACGTGATTTCCCTTCATTTGTATCTGTGTGTGTGTGTGTGTGTGTGTGTGTGTGTGTGTTTGTGTGCATGAGATATAGAGAGAGGGAGTGAGGGCGCTCTTTCAGTTTCTAAATCTTGGCCTAGCCCCTTCCTTCCTTCATTACCACTAACTCTAATTCCTGTATCCACTCACTGATCATGCCTGGTCAGCAGCAGTCATGATTATATGATTTGGTAGTTCAGTTCATATGGCAGTCCTATTTAAACCTCTTCTAATAGTGTGACTAGAGAAATATCTTGTCTTTGTCTGGTACATAGTTCTGTGGTTGTTTTCAGAACCTCACAGTCCATTCCAGTGCAGTGATTGCTTCAGCTTGATTGCTTTCCACCGCAAGTGACATTTTCTGAATACCTGAGTATTGAGCATGATTCCTAGGGCTTTTTTGTAAATCATTCCTAGTGCGTGTGAGCATTGACTTTATAATCCATTAACTCAAGAGTAGCATTAATGTAGAACCATTTCAATATCTCAAAACCTTACTGTCTTTTATCTTAAATACAGTGTATTCCTAAATGCATGCCATTAGCATCAGTCTGAATGTAGTGTATACATCCCCTAAGGAATGCAGTGAGTGTGTTTTCTGCTGCATGTAATATGTAGTAAAGTAAAGATCTGTGAATTATAATATGGAAACCTCCTTTTAAAATCTTCCTCCTTACCATATTTGGTATTCAGAAGTACAGCTCCTCATTATTGAAAGAACTAATGTAACGAGAGTTTCATTACAAAAGCAAAACCACAGAGGACAACAGTAAACAAGAACCTGATTTATCTTCATCAGTGATATAATTAAAATGTCACTTCACATCCTGGGAAAGTACTACAATCGAATACAAACTGCAGTGCATCCTCAACATCTAATTGTCTTTGTCTATGTTTCTTTTATTAATATTAATCTCTGCTGGTTTATTTGAGATCAAATGGGTTAAAACAAGAACAACTAATTTAGATAAGACATAATACCCCAGAAATCAAAGCAGTTTGTTGTTGCAATGCTAAGCTTAGTGTAATTTCAGAATTGAATCGTTAAAAAAATAGAAACACAAACACGTGTATACACGTGCATGCACACACATAGATACATAATCTGATGTATTGTCTACATTAGAACAATAAGATGAACCGGTTCGGTCAAACTAAAAGTAAATATTGAAGTTTATTTCACACAAACAAATGCTAATTTAATTATCAACATTCAAATGTCAACTTTTCCACCAAAGTCAGAATGCATTTAATTGTCTGGTGGCATAAATGTCACACAATAGACATACTATAGAGCTTAAATGGAGTTCAATCTCTGTGGCATGCATACTAGATATACACTGTGTCGCGGCTACTTGCCAAATGTGACCCTTCTGTATATTGTGTACAGTTATTTATAATGTATGATAATTTTGTCTAAATCTATTCCTGTTTGCTGCTTGAAAGTTATAACACATTTCAGCAAGAATGCAGCAAACAGTACAAGAAATAATTATCGGATCTGAAAATGACCTGAATTAGGTCTGAGTTGTGACCACTGACCTGGAACTAGACATTAGAGAGAAAATAGGACAGGGTGATGTGAAAAGGCCAAATTGCTCATGACAAGTTTGAAATATTTTGCATATCAGCTGCTATTTCACAGCCTTCATATGTTTCATCTACATATTCACACCCTTTGTCTGCACACATACAGGCTTAAAAAAAAGGGTTAAAAGGCTATTCTTCAGCACGTTTGCCCTGTATTTCTTTTGGTCCTATATGTATCTCTGTGTCTTTGTCGATGATGATTTGATTGCATTGTCGTGTAATCTAGTGCAATCTACATGACATCTGAAGCTTATATTAAAATTGAAAGTTGAAAGTTAAAATCTGTTTAGTGTGCTAAATATTATATTGGATTTTATTTGCTCCTCTACCCCAGTGGAATAATAAAATTAGGAAATTGACTAAATTGTATCTACATTATGTGGGATTCTTTCTTTACATGGGAATTCTTGATTACAAGAACAAAATACAAAGGACATTGGTGACTTACTGTACTGTTACCTTTTAGCTGCAACAAATCCTATGGAGAAATAGCAATGGCTAAACTGAATGTAGTGAGTACACAGTTTTTTTAATTTTTTTAATTTATTTTTAAAAATTTTTCTTTTTATAAACAGAAAGTAATTTTAATGGGCACTGGTATGTATCAAGAGACTTTAATTCTCACATATCCACGTTAAGAAAAAAGTTCTTCTTTGACATCCAGCCTCTCAGATTATCTCACCCTCAAAACTCTTCAGTCGCTTGTAGCACCAGTTTATAAGATCATCATGTGCATAAGAAGTAGGGGGTAAAGAATGGGGAAAATAAACATATCTACTGCTTAATTGTCTGCTTCTCTGTGTAAATTGTCACAGGCTGAACAATCTTACTTTTTTATTATTAATTATTTTTTATTAAATGCTCGGCCTAACAATAGCCCTTTAAAACCACAGTATTCCTGCTATTGATTCAAGCAAAGTTCATTTTATGTTTACAGTAGCCTCTGTGGTATGCAGGGTGCAGTTCTTTGAGGAGGGCCTATGAGGGGTAGGCTCCGGCTTCCACTCACCAACTGCAAAATGACATTTTGCAAAGCCCATTGCAGGGGCAGCACAAATTGCATAATATGCAGTGTAATTTCACTGCAAAAGGTCATAGACAACCTGAAATTAAATTCACCACAATGATGCAGGTGCCCCAATAAATACTATAATTGCACAAGCCCCATGGTTGCAGTATGTGCACTCAACATACAGCAGATGAAGACCTCAGGAGGCATAATTGAGCCTTAAGGTTAAGTGGATAACTCACAGTTTCTTTGCGAAACACAGATCAATAGTCATCCATTGGAACAGATAGGAGTTAGCCTCTGTCTGATTATCTTAAATCTTATTAGGTTACAGCTAATTTCTTTTATCATATACAATTTGGCATCGCTCACAAACATTCGAATCAGTAAAATGCCTTTTTTAGAGAAGACCTTTGGGAAGCAGGGACACCGCTCTGACATTTTCATGGCATTTAGTCTCTGACAGGCATTTTCCATTTCTGTCTTTCTCTGGATCTTTCAAGAATGATGCTGATCTTCAGTGTAACCTCTCTCCATTTGGATATTTATTTGACATATTCCAAACCATTTTGTTTCCGCGTGATTCTTTCTACTTTCAATTCTAAGTGCATTTGTCTGACATTGTCAAATGCTGATGGGCTGAAATGGAACAGTGGCAAGGGCACAGGAGAATAGGAGGCCAAAGACTCACTAAAAGCATGAACGTACAGCGGCTCACGCTGAGAGCCTTGATGTAATATTGGTGGTACAGTGCCAACTTTCATCAGTCGAGGTGAAGGATGGGTGCAGTGACCATGAGCCCCGCGAACCAGTGAAGCCATCATAGAAAAAGAGGCTGGGTTAAAATAGATTTGACACAATTAGGCCATGTCAGATTTCTCTGTGATGTGGCCGGGTGCACATCCAGAGCTCCGGAGCTTCAATGTAAATTTCACTCTTTTCAGGCAGGTAAAATGTGGTTTCTTTAAAAAAGATTTTATAAAAGGTTAACAAGGTGGTTGATGGGCTGGCTTGTCACTGTTTAACTCTATACTGTGTAAGCTGGAGAAATTGAAACTGAATTTCAAAGTTGACAGTTTCATTTTCAGGGGCATTTTTCATTGACAAGGCAAGGCAGCTTTATTTATATAGCACATTTCAAATACAGACATATTCTAAAGGTGCTTTAGATAGGCAAAGAAAAACATTACAAAGAAATTCAAAGCAATAAGAAATCAAATTAAATGAAGTTAAATCAAATGAGCTGCATTTAATGAAATAAAATACATTAACAGTGTAGTAAAAAGATTTAAGTTGCCAATGCATCAAAGAAAATAAAAGACCTATAGAGAAACCAGTTATGCAAAAGTACAGGAAAACAGCAGAGTTTTTAATTTTGTTTTTAAAGTAAGGGTGCATTTGAAATCTTCAGGAAGTTGTGTGCAGCATTATAACTAAAAGCAGCTTCACCCTGTTTGGATCTGACTCATCTTGACAGTGATTTAAATTGTGTCGTTTAGTCATCCACTAAATCTCCCTGAAATAAAGTTTTTTTTCAATAAAGGTAGTGGCTATAACAGGGGGAATGTTTCTCAGTGCAGCTGTCAATGGAAGACCAAGTCATGTGGAGTTGCTTGTTTGTAGTTAGTAAGAGCATTAAATTAAAGGCACTTCCTCCGCTGCTGCTGTAAATAGTCAGTCAGCATCACAGCCTGATCCACTTCACTCAGATCAGCATAAATCTTTGTCAAGGAAGTAGTCATTAATGCCTTGTCAGACCTCCTTTTGGTGCCAGCTGTAGCTGTAGCTGTAGCAAGATGTCTTTCTTCTTCCCTGCATTTAATTGTCAATGAAATTGCTTTAATCTGATCTTCAGTGTATCACATTTTCTATAGAGGAATGTTTTTCCTGAGTCTCTGTAATAGGAAAACATTGAACAGCAGGCTCAGTACTTAATTATATCCCTCTTATAAAATCAAGTGCGTCTTAATACCTCGAGTATTTCAGCTTCAGTGGTGCATTGTAAAATGTTGTGGTGCAAACTATAATCATTTATAAGGGGCTAAGTTATAAGGTGAAGTATAATGAAATTATGTGAAAGTATGTGCTCATACATGTTCGAATTAGCTTGTGTTTGTGATAGCTCTCAGGTGTGAGAGCACATATGTAGCCTTAACCCTGAAAATGTCAGGCCTTTTTTGATTGATCTGCAAAGAAACAAAGGATGCTTTCCTGTGTTTAACCATTGGTCAGGTTTTTACAGCTGATTGATTGGGCTCTCTTTGCAGCCAGAAAAGAAATCACAGCACTCGTGCAGGACGCAACACAGGCTCACATCAATCACTGAGCAGCGCAACAGATGACATTCACACAAGAAAGCTGCCAATGTTTCACACAGACATGCATCACACACAACTTCCATGCAGAGTGAAGAGGGTGTGCAATGACATCCGGATGAGATCCCCTCAGATCTCACACACACACACACACACACACACACACACACAATGTCCACTTCCTTTCCTTTTTCTGGAAAAGTTGCTTGTTTTTTCTTACATGTTTTGGGATGTACACTCATTCCTGCTGCTTCCATCATGCCTTCAATTTCTTTATGCATTCATGCTTTACTGAAAATGGTCAGTTATTGCAGTGAATTAGGGAATTCATTTCTTTAAACCTTAAAAGACCACTTTATTTCCCAATATGGAAATACATGAATGAAAGAAAAATTGTGCTACTGTTAGTTGACAGCCTTGAATTTATAAAATTAATTGTATTTGTACATGTCAACTTGTCAAGAAGTTAGAAACATACTTTTTGTTCCAGCAGGCACAGATTTATATGTTTTTATTATTATTTAAGTTTTAAGAGTTTTGTAAATCTCAAACCACTGAGAACATCCTTGTAGCAATAGCAAATTGGCAAGGTTAATTTGCATCCTCTAAGTGGAATATTTTTTTATATAATGTGCTAAGTGGATGTCTAATTTGTGTGTGTGTGTGTGTGTGTGTGTGTGTGTGTGCTACTGTGCTAATGTAAGTGGGGCCTCTGATCCTAGCAGTCCATCAGATTCTGGCTTTTTTCAACACACAGGGTGTAAAAGTATGCAGTGTTTCTCTCACTTTGAAGTATTTTTGGTTTGCAATTGTCATCCAGCTCCATAAGTCACAGTATTAGTAAAGCAGTCTTCCTTTTAAATGTTACTTTGTAATGTTTTAGTCTTTTATATCTAAAAAAGAAAACCTACCTAATGTCTGTCTCAAACATCATATAGAACACACTCTCTGTGTATCTGCTCACTTTGACTCTCTCTCTCTCTCTCTTTCTCCCTCAGCCTCCTTCCCTCCTTGATTTTCTTTCTGCTTTATACACTCTCCATTAGGGAGGCTGTCAGCACGCCTTGGTGCGACTATAGATCGTCATGTCAAAACAGCCTTGAAACCTGTCACACCCCCCTCCCTTGGAGAGCAAGGGAAGCAAAGCTATTATACGTTCTTCTGTTCAACTGATTAGCCACCGCTCTCATTATTACTGATACAGGTCCTGGCTTTGAAATGGCATGACTTCGATAGGATTAACTCGTTTGTAATTCATATCCAGAGGCCTACTAATTCCAAAGAGAGAACAATAAGCTTGCGAGTGGTGTTTATTTATTTATTTTCTTTACCAAGTTCATTTTCAGCCTGTACATTTTCTGGGTTTGGGCTAGTCTCAAATGGAGGATCAGATGATGTAGTATACAATCCAAGGCCTCACCTGTTTACTTGACATTGTCAAATTTTATGCTCATGGCTGGCCATTTGTCAAATTGACTTAAGAGGGCATGATAGTCTCACCCTTGAGACTTCTTCTTGTTGCTTATCACTTAAAATGAAATAAGAGGCCTGTCAAACAACAGTTTACCTGCCAATGGTAAGATATGACTGTAAAAAGACTAGAATAGAAATTGCATCAAGAGACAGGAAGTTTAAAATGGGCTCAGATAAACAAATTTGTTTTGCTTCTTCCACTTCTTCCGTCAACAGACTTTTACAGGCTTCGGAGTGAACATAAGTTATCTCATAAAGCACCAGACTTTCTTTTTGCATCAGTCTTTTAATGTTCAACACGTACTGAGCTTTAGTCAAGTCTGCATTAATATCCAATGGGGGACTTTTAAAGTTTTCCCATCCAATCTCAATCCACAGAGTTTTGACAGCCTTGGTGCAGTTGTACAACTCAATGTTTAAAAAATGAGACAGCTATTGGCAGGCCCTTGAGTTATGAAACCAATAACCCTGCGTCAAGGTCTCGTCATTTACATTTGGCCCCACGCAGCAGGTTAGCCTGAGAAAGATGGCAGTAATATGGCACCATGTTGTGGGCACAACCATGAAGTAATACGTTGCTGTATCTGACTTTGATTGCAGTTATCACAATTGGTCCCAAGGAGGTTAAATTAAAATTATGAGAAGAATACAAATTTAAACAAAAAATACTCACAGAAGAAAAAGTGCTCCAACTTAGTTATTAATCATCACAAGAATAACTTTGAGTTAGTTTTTTGTTTTTGTTTTGTTTGAATTTCCCAAAGCGTGAATTTACTAGCTGCTACAAAGCATTCCACTGTTCACTACATCCAAATATTAAAGAGAAAACAATGGTAATGATGAATGGGGTGCTGCACACACAGGAAGAATACATGTGTTTAGTGGCAATGAATATAAATTCCCTTGCAATTTAGTGTTTGACGCGTGAGAGCTTTTTCTGTACTGAGCTGTACTGACCCTCGCACAGGGTTTATGACATTTCTTTATGACATTTCTCATCAAAAAGAAAAATTTACCATCTCCTGCTGGTGATTTTGTCTACTGACAGGCCAGAGGGCCCTATCTTTAAATATATATATAATTTATCATGAAAGGAGCTGTGCTGAACATATTTAATGTTAATCCTACACTTTTCTCAGAGCACCTTGAGAGTTAGAATGAATGTCACAGTAATCAAGCTTCTATTAACTTTTTTATTTCTTTAGTTTCATTTGAAACAAACATTATTTTTAAATATTTACCTGTTTAGACTGATTTAGACTCAGCTACAAAAAAAATCTGTGCAGTGCCTTGGGCCTGTACACTGTACAGTACTGGCCTCTATACGGCACCTTCTGAATAAAGAGAAGCACCAATGGCAGATGGGCAGTTACTAATGATTCCAACGAGTCTTTGCATCATACCAACCAGAGCAGGACACTGTTTGGCACTTTGGAATGTAAATACAGTACACTATTGATAATCAGCCATTACTATAATTGAGGGAAGGGAAGGTGGTTATTGTAACATATAACCTACAATTCTTTTATGTTTTAAATTCAAGTCATTCCACTCAGTATTCAACTAACCAGAAGCTGGTTGAGCAAGTCACTCTCCTGTGCACTCTCATGGTGTGTGTGAGTGTGCCAGTGTGCGTATTAGCATGCATGCTTCTGTGCATATAGGTGATAGTGCTCTACCTAGTCTCTCCACTAAGCACTGTGCAGATGGACTGCCTTTCTAGAGGGGACATATTCAATGATTTTTAGACAGTGCCTTATGCTGCCCTCTAGACCACAGAGACCAGCAGCAGTCACTAAAAGTCAGCCTATCTTGTCACAACTATCTTGTCATCCTCAGTTTTGGCTGTCAAACTGTTTTATTCATACACTGTGTGGCAAGGTCCAATTCTATGGGATTTATTAATTTAAACCATTTCACTGCAAATGTTTTCAAATGCACAGACAATAATGTGAGACAGACGTTTGATTTGTTTAGTTTTTCTTAAATCATTGGCTGGGAAGGTTGTGAAGGAATGTTTTTTTTTTTTTGTCACTGTTGGCATGAAAATATAAATTTTATTCATGCACACACTGAAAGAAACAGTGTGTTAAACCAGAGTGAATCAATTACCTAAAACATTGTGTTCTTGTATACAGAGTAAATGAGAATGTAAAATGTAGCCCATTATCAATGTCTTACTGTCAATGTCAGACTTCTTAACAGTATTGTCCTCCCTTACCACGCAGGCCCTTGCCACCCAAACCCTTGCCATAACAGAGGAACATGTGAGATCAGCGAGACCTACAGGGGGGACACCTTCATTGGTTACGTCTGCAAGTGTCCACCGGGCTTCAGTGGAGTTCACTGCCAACACAGTAAGTTGGACCACTCTCTATCTCGTTTCTTAAAAGAACCTTGAAACACTTACATTATTATCAAATCAAATGATTTGTAAGGTCCGTAAGATTTTTTTCAACACAAATAATGACCTTGAGCAGTGAAGAAATGTTGAACAGCTGACAGGAGGTAAATTGCTGTTCAAAGGACAAGTTCAGCAAAATGATAGTGGGTTTGGTAGAGAAAAGAAATGCTGAACTTGCTTTCTTTTGTTGAGCATGCTTTTAATAAAGGTTAGTGTCAGAAGGTTTTTGCTGCCTATGAGATAATACTTTCTGTTAGACCAGGAGCATTGTTCCCAACCCCAGTAGAATTTATGCTCTATCTTTATATAGAATTTCTGAACTCTTAAGCATTTAATGCTCTGAAACTGGGCACAAGGGTAATCACTAACATAATTATGAGGTGCAGTGTAGGTGTGACCAACACCAGCAAATGTAAAAACATAAACATGTAGACCACAAAAGGGTCATTGTAATTGTTAGAGATCTCACTAATGGGTTTTTTAAATCAGCCACAACACCTTTGTTAAAACAACAAAAACATATTTTGATTATTGTTGCAAAGCTTTCTTCAGCCCTTTCTATTGAAATTCCACAACAAAAATGTTTGCTATTTGATTTGATAAACAGCAACAACAGGAGCAGCCAGAGTGAGCTGTTTTGAAATTTAATAAAGTTAAGTTACATTTTTCTGTCTGAAGCAGCCTGTTTCACTTTTAAGTATTCTCAGCAGTAGTTACTGTTCTCAGTAGTTTCAAAGTCAACATCACAGCACGTATTAGATGGTATCGAGGCTTGCTTGTGTCAATATTACTTGCAGCACCACTTAGAGAAAGTGTGTTATTTACTGTCAGGAAGCAAAACATAGTTAATGTGTTACTTTATTTGAAAACGAAGAAATGTGATATAACAGGTGGAATCAACATCAACTAGCCAGCAGTAGAAATAGCACCAAACCTACACATTCATATATTGCCTTAAAATCCTTCTATATTTTGAATGGATCCCAGGATTTGAAAATAGCATGTAGCATTGTCTGTAAGTGCAAACTAAATCTTGCTAAATCCTCCAGTATGATATATAGGCCAAGTCCTGGGGCTGCCCTGCCTGTGTGCTTGGCTGAGTATTGCATTAGCTTACACAACACAGATGTCCTTCATGGCAGGTGTGCTTGTAAGTAATGGATTAATGTATCATTGTGCAAACTACCATTATTGGTTTAAAAGAGACAAAGGGGTAAATGCACAGAGAGAAAGAGATATGTTAACCAATACTTACAGAAACCATTTATATCATTATAAGCCTGCCACACTTAAACCAATGTTAAACAATAATGCAATTTAGTGGTCAAGTGAAAAAAAAGAAAGAGCTTTTATTTTGGCCATTGTCAGTGATTGTTTATCATTGAGTTATTTCTTTTTTTTATATTTTTCAAATAAATGCACAAAACACAAAAGGAAATGGAGCAAGTCACTCTATCAATGGTATGTCATTGTGAGGTCTCCTTCCAGAATTGTGAGCAATTGGCTGGCTTTCATGTCATAATTCAGTTATTGTTTCCTATTAATACCTTAGGGTGGTGAGAAACTGATTTGATATGGGCTGCATACATTATTGTCTGCCAATTTTCTGCCAAAAGGAACAATCTGAAGATATTAATAATCAAATCTAGCGTCTAGATAATTCCTGCAATTAAATGATAAAGCCATATAAATAATTGTTTCTTTTGAATGACAGCTTAGCTGGCTTTGTTATGGTATGGTGTTGGCTTTTAATAGATGACAGGCATAGAGAAAAGAATAGAAATGAGGAAAAGAAATGTTGGCTAGGAATTCTGTATGATTCAAGAAACAACAAAAACAAGGAGCACTTTTGTCCTGCTGAACAATCTGTCTTACAATCTGTTATTTTAAAGAATATAACTAAATTTAAGGCGTAGATAATGATGTACCCCTTTTATTGCTGACGAGAGTTCAAACTTGTACATCACATTTTGCTACTGCATCTGTCTATACTATGAATTCATCAACACATTCATTATTTATTTTTTTAGTTAATAAGCTCACAGCTGTTGCAACAGAATGGATGTTTGTTGTTGGGAAACATTTCTTGTCATTATTAAATAGTATGCCAAATCCTTAAAGGAACAAACCTTTCCCTCAGCATACAGTATTTACAGATGTTTTATTTTATTTTATTAAGTTGGATTCAGGATTTAATAATATTGTAGGATTACCCTTTATCTGATATTGAATGTTTTAAATCAGTATTTGACTTGATCAATCTCTGGCTTTGTATATACTGTGTAATGTACAGATAACATATACAGTGGGTACGGAAAGTATTCAGACCCCTTTACATTTTTCACTCTTTGTTTTGTTTGCAGCCATTTGCTAAAATCAAAAAAGTTCATTTTATTCCTCATTAATTTACACCATCTTGACAGAAATAAACAGAAATGTCGAAATTTTAGCAAATTTATTAAAAAAGAAAAACTGAAATATGTAGTTTTGCACTTGCCTCTTGTTTAAGCCACAGTCAGGGAACCATTAAGGAACATACCCTAAAGGTTTTTTTAAAATAACATTCCCTGAAGGTTACCGGTTTGCCTGGTGTATTCTTACTGCATTGCACATGCCCAAGTGACTACTTACATGACAAGTTTGTAGTAACTTAGTATCACATAGCCAAATCTATTATTAGGACTGAGCCAGCGCTGGAGATAGGTCTGACTGAAACCATTATCATTCAGCTGTAGGGGATAAAATTAGGGATTAAACCAATCGTAATTATGTTGGGTGGCACTAAGCCCAGTGTTCAATGTCCCCTTGCAAAATAGTGTAAGCGGTAACATGCAGATAGTGGAAGGGGAGGAGAATTGTGACTGAAATAGTCGTCCAATGGTAGGCGTGGACCCATCAGACTTACAGTAACTAGTACAACTTGCTTACACCAGCCAGTCACAATATCTCCCCCAGCTAGCTGACATGCTAACAGTCAATTAACAAAATAGATAGCTCAATTGCTAACTGGACAAAAGGTAAGAGTTAATTCAAAAGACATTGCTGTTCTCATAACTATTTGCAAACCACGCCCCTTGTGTGGATCAGTTAATACTGCTGCAGAGCAGCGTTATACTGGTGCAATACAGCTAATAAGCTAATGTATTCTCTGTTTTGGACTCTCCAGCTCTCCGTTCCATCACAAATAAGCACAGTCGAAATGATTGCTTTTGTCAACAGCATTAATTGCCTGTGTTAGATTCACCAAGATTAAATGCAGATTGTATTTTTGCCCCAAACTTTCACTGTTTCTTTAAACGCAGATGTGTCTAGGCCTTCAAACAGTGTGTGTATGCCTATGGCTTGTGTCCTCCAACTGAGCACATTAGCTCAGTTCATGATAGTTTGAACCTCAGCACTTTGAGTGGTAGCATATGACTGTATCCCAATTGTTAACAATAGAAATTATTAAAGAGCAGTGGTGGGCCATGCATTTCACACCTAGGCCTTCAGTGATGTCCTACTTAGTCCGACTTCAATAAATATTCTCATAATACCATCATTTATGACACCAAGTGACCACGGCTGGAGAAATAGTATACAGAAACACACTTAAGCACTACTGGTCATTGCATCACCTCGATTGTGTACAAAACGCAATATTTTCCAGCGCATTTAAAAATCAATAAACTCGCATCAGCAATTAAAACATATCTCTACGTGGTACTGTCAAAACAAAAAAATAAAATAAAAGGGTATTTAAAATTATCTGTCCAAAAAGTTTTAATAAGTTCGAATACAGGCAAGCCTTAACAAGATGGTACACTAAATTGCAAAATCGCAGTTTAATATCAGAAAGACACCAACAAGACGGCCACATCTTGGCGACAGCCAGCAGCACAATGAAATACAATGACACAGGTCTCTGTGAGTACAACCACACAGCTGCGCCAGCATGTGATTGGACCAATCACAGGACGTGTAAAACGTTCAACGTGAGGCGTTCTAGAAGGCCTACTGTCAACAACTCGTGATCTGATTGGCTATCGCAACTGTCTATCAACTGTATGTACCTGTTCACTTACATTGCACAGACGCCCGCATTGTTGATTCTGAATGCCTCGGCAGATTTCATACAGCCTGGCA
This sequence comes from Nannoperca obscura, assembly GCA_036024295.1. Classification (NCBI taxonomy): domain Eukaryota; kingdom Metazoa; phylum Chordata; class Actinopteri; order Centrarchiformes; family Percichthyidae; genus Nannoperca; species Nannoperca obscura. The sequence goes on from JAVQJL010004118.1 coordinate 22,447, forward strand.
ACACAAGCTAGCTGAATACTGATTGGATAAAAACTCTAACCTAAAAACAACACGAACATGAAGAGAATATAAAGAATATTTTTATATATTTAGGGAAAGTAAATTCAAAATTAAATAAACTTTTATCAAATTATGATCATGATTTATGTTTGGCCAGCAGAGAAGGCCTTGCTGGCCCTGACGGCCCACCACTGCTAAAGAGTAACTACACCCTCAAATTCAGCTAGAACCCTTTTTCCCAACATATTTAAAAACGTACAACTACAACTGTAGGAGGCGTGGCCTTGTGGCTACGTAGTGTGTGTGTGGGTCAGGGGATACAGGGGAGCTGACTGACTGATTAGAGTGTAATCAGTGTCAGTTTCTATAAATGTTCAGGTCCCAACCGGTTGAATCTATGTCAGCATTGGCCTCACAGGTTCAGGGCTGATTTTACAGTAGATGGTGTGTTGAGCCATTTTTAACCCATGTTAAGTTTACAGCACAAAAAACACATGTTTAAGTGTGCAGTACCTCTTTAAAATACATTTTAATAAAAAACTCCACAAACCAAATATTGTTTAAAAACTATAAAAGGATGGAAGGTTCACACACTTTAGGGAGAAATATAAAAGGCTGATGTGGATGCGGCATAGAGATCATGTGTTCAAATGGACAACTGAACAATGTGGCTGCAGTCATAATTTACTTTCTGGTTACAGTGTCCAGTCTTGTCACTCACATAGTCTGCCTAGTCTGTGTGGGAGCTATCAGGGAAGTCTGGTTAATGTTCTGTTTGAGTAGCTCTGCAATAATAAATCTTATTTATTTCAGTTTACACCATAAAATCACAGCTTATATATTTAAGTAAAAGAGAGAGGAATGAAATGGCAAGAAAAAACAATCCTGACTTTTTGATATAAAGAATGTAACAGCTGCAACGCCAATCAGCAGCGAGAAGAGATGCTAGTACACTACATACACACGCCACTGTCCTCAAAAGCTATTCCCCACTATTTGTCCTCATGCCTCTTTGTCACTCGTGTTACGAGCTCCATGTCATCAAACATGATGAGCCTGAAGCTCCGTGTGGTTTTGTACTGTACGTCGCTGCAGGCAGAGGTGTTGGAAATGTATCACATGTTTCAGGATTTTCCCGCTGAATCAGGCTTTCACTGTCTGATGGGACGTGCACGCCCATCTGCTCTTGTAGCTTAGCCAATACGAACGCACCGTCTCTCTGAAATAACTTGTGATTGGCTCAAGTCTACCGTCATAGGCTAGATTTCCTGAAGCCTGAAAACAGAACCAAAAGGGGGGGCTGAAGTAGAGGTCTGCTCTCAGACCACTTGAATTACAACATGCTGCATGGATTGGCCATAATAATACTGCCTACCCCACCTTTAAGGACACAAAAGCAAAACACACACAATTAATGTTAATGTTAATTAACATGGTTCTGCTCTGTGCACACAGTTGTGTCAAGCTTGTCAGCCAGAGAGATTCACGGCTGTTGCTCATGTGGCCGATTTCAGCTTGTGATGAAGATACCGAAAACATTTGTTCCAGAATCAGTGAGCAGAAATAATGCCAGCTCTGTAATGAATACCTGTTTTATTCCTCTTCCCCCAGTTTGCAAGAAAACGTCGTCATTGAAGTATTGACAATAACAAGAGAAAGAAAACAGGAAGGAGCACATTGTTACTGCACAAAATGTACTCATCTCTACACAATATAGCTGCACATCGGCTCAAAGAACACATTGTGTAGGAAGGAATTTAGTTTAGTTTTTTTTTACACAGGAGGAAATGACAGAAATGCCACATTTTAAAAACAAACAAATACTGAATGATGAACAGGTTAATACGGTTTTCTTTTCAAAACTTAATGTTATGTAATACTGTGGAATAGAACATTTATATGATAGACTTAACTTTATATATTTACTTTTTTCTCTACACGTACCTTTACTCCTCTTTCTCCCTCTGTGGATGCCATCTGTCTTAATGTTCATCACTGATTTTCCACAGTAGTGCTGCACACTGTTGGTTCTGAAAATCATTACCTTCCTATCTGATCCTATCCCAGCACAATGAGGGCAGTCTGCAGGGACTGTTTGTCGAGTCAGCGTGAAATGTTTATGCTGTAAGGATTAAATTTTCCAGACTGATGTATCTGCATATTTTAGATCATCAGGTGTATCTGCATATACAATCTGCTACCTTTGTATCTGTGTGCACTGACATTTCTCACTAATCAGCAAAGGAAATGTAAGAGAATAGAGGACCAAAAGAACAATTTTTGAAGTAGTTTACATTGTGAGGAGGCTATTAAACTCTCAGACTCATTTTTATAAACTGACTTTTAATTTGTTTTTATAGATTTGTATTCCTTTCCTATGGATTTGTGTTCTGCTTAATAAATGCAGTGTGTCCTAATATCTGTAAACTTGTTTTTGAAAAGTTTTAATTGATTGAGTTTGAAAAATGATATTGTTGCTGTTATATTTTTGAATCGTAAAGATGAAAAATGTGATGGTTTAAAACTGTTAAACTTTGATTTAATTGTATTAAAAATAAATGTATTAAAAAATTATTTAAAAGGAAATTTACTATCAAAGGAATTTAATTTGAATCTCTTTATTTTATATGTCACTTTGTTGCTGGATTATGCATTATGGCCCATCATATTAGAATGCACTGGGTCCAGAACACTTCAACACGTGGACAGGAGTGGATGGGCATCGAACTGCCAACCCTCTGACCACAACAGTTATTAAAAACACAATTATTATCTATAACTAACCACAAAACATGTCATATTAGCTGTTTTTAGAGGTAAGGGACTTGATATTTACACTCTGTAGAGTTTGTCGTCTACAGTGTGATTGACTTTCCCACTTTGTGTAAGTTTTGACTTTCTCTATTTGAGTGAATTCTGATTACATTTGATCCCGGAAGTGTTTGCACAGTCTGTGTTTATTTCATGCAAACACCAGACTGAACAGACATTCGCTGCAACATAGACACTGATTTTCATGTGTGCAGAATGTGCCTGTGCTTGTGTGACAGCTGAGTTTGACTGATCTAAGAGAACTCAGTTTTCTTCAGTATCTTCCTCCAGTTTTTCCCTTCCTCATGTTTCTCATTAAGTAGTCATAAAGCAACTGAATAAGCCTGAATATTTCAGTCAAGATTAAACATTCTTAACTTTCATGCATGTGCGGTGTCTTTAATTTGTACCACAGAGCAAATTCACATATGTGTCCACTTGTGTCTTTCCACTGACTTTCTAAAGTCTGCTTTATGTTCAGTTAGAACATCCCTAAAGAAAAACTAGCTCTGGTGTTTCACTATGATATTTATGTGCAGACAGGCCAAGAAAAATTATAATAAGAGGGCCAAAGTTTTGGCCATTAAGAAGACAAAAGGTCATAAGACTTGGACCGATTTCTACCATACAGTAATCCGCCTCATCTGTGGTTGTAATTACTAAAATACAGACTAGTGTGGGAGAGATAATGAGATAAACAAAAGCTTGGTACAGTACAAAATGCAGTGCTGAGTGGAAAAAGAAAAGAGAGCAGATGACAATGAAGAGGAAGAGGGGAAAACGAAGGGTGATCTGGGGATAGTAGTATGTATAGTGGAAGATGAGGAGGGGGGAAAAGATGGGGTGAAAAAGAAAGGGAAAGAGAAAGAACTGTATGTGGAAATCAGTTACAGGAAAAGTGGAAATGAAGGGCAAAATTATATTAGAAACCGGAGGAAAGAAAAGGTAGCAAGTCAAAGAAAGAAAGATGTATAAAAGAGATAGGAACAGTATGTAAGAGAGAGAGAGCGTGCACTTGCCAGCAGTAAACCATCCATCATTCTTGCTGTGTATTTCTCAGGGGACCTCATCTTATCGTAGAGCTGTCTGTAATGTGTATCATGTGTAATACAGACTTAATTATATGCTTCCTTTACCGCGTGTCAGTATGTTCCATGTTGCAATCTCACTTTACAACAGTGTCTCTGCACAGATGAATCTGCTGGCAGATTCCTTTACATTTGTTGTGCTTGGTGATGAAACTGATTCAGTTTTCTTTTTCTCCAGCAGCGACAGCACACAGAATTCTCTGGCTCACTGGAGCGCCCTGGTGGATCAGCAGACCAGGATCCATGCTTGCGATGGCATAGGTTTACACACTCCCTCGCCTTCCCCTCATTATTTCGACCTCAAAATGTGAGTTGCTTGATAAAACGGCAGCAGCGGTCTAATCTGCGATGAAGTAATCTCTAAAAACTTCTCAACCAAAGAAACCAAGTGCGGCGCCCTTTCTAATTTTGAAGATAAAACACAAAGCAGAGTGGATGAGAGGGATGAGTCTTGCATGGCTAATGCAATAAGATGCTATTTTGCTGAATATCCAAAATGAGCACCAATAGAGTCTTAGACACTTAAGAGTTTAAAAGCTCCCATGAAAATGGGTTCATCTACACTGACATTAGCATCATCAAAAGGATAATTCTGCTCTGGAACTAGAACATCACCGTGCAGAAGGTAATATAATCACATTTTGCAAATTGTGTTTTGTATAATTGCATTTTAAGCCGATAAGGAACAAAAGGACACACACACAGTTGCACAAATCTCTTTAATCTTTTTCACATGAGGTGGAAATGACTCAAAGTAATTACAGTCCATTTCTTGAGAAAGGAAATTCCTTAAGGTAAGCGTATCTCCACTATACCAAATTACAGATCACATAAAAGCCTGGAATAAGGAAATTAAATGTAAATGCATTTAATACAGAATTGCATTGCAAACCCTCTTTGAATCTCAGCCATAGGTTAAATCTATAATACCATATAATTGGTCTCGACCGGCTCCATGTGATTGAGTGCCCTGAGATAACTTTGTTATGATATGGCGCTATATAAATAAAAAAAATTGAAAATTGAATTGAATATAATCAGCTGTAGCGTACATTTAAGTGGATTTTCTCTGCCATTAATGCCCTCTAAGGTGGTTTCTGATTTGCATATGGCTTGTTAATTCTGGACACCCTTCCATAGCTTTAATTAAATGCCCCAGTTATTTAAAAAATGAACAAAACACTGCTTAGTCTCTGTTTATAAATATGGATGATTAGAGTAAAAGCAGGATTATTACAGCCCAGTGTTTATATTGGGCGAGTACCAGTTTAGATAGACTGCAAAAACTTTAACTAAATAAAGTTCACTTATACAAAGTAGTTAAAACTGCTTTACATCATGTCATTGAATCATCATAGCTGCAAAAACACCACTAATTAGGATAAAAAATGTAACTTCATATGAATATTCACTATGATCAGAATTTCCATACTGAAACTTCACATGTGAAAGTTTCCTCAGAGGAGCTTCTTCACTCCACATCATGAGTCTATTTAATTAGGACCGTGGAGGTTTCTCATCAGCATAAGAATCAAAGGTTGTATGCGAGACCTGAGGGCCAGATGTGTAAAATGTGTATATGCACAAAAAGTAGCCTATATGTTATCCAGGCCCCACATAAAAAAAGTCAAAGTGACAAAGAGACGAATAACGTCAAGGAGAAAATGAGGGATGAAAAATGAACAATTCAATCACTGATCACAGTTCAGTCGATGAGGGCTCCTAAGTAAACCGTTGTATTAAGGGGTCATATGCAGAATTATTTTTAAACCCATTGATTTAGAGCTCTAATCTTTTTAATTTGTCATGTTCAAAAGGCTGTCAAAAGCTTCATGATATAAAGATAATATAAATGTTTCTGGCTCTCCAATATTTGTACCAGATTTACTTTAATAAACATTTTTATCTGTCATAAATGATTATATTATTGACCTAACTTTTATTGTTGGTATGAGGTGTATTAAAGTTTTATGCACACACAGAAAATTGTATTATTTGCATAGTGAAATACAGAATGCACAGTGAGAAGAAACGAGTGCAGAGTGTCAAAGCAGGTTCAAACACACAAAACAGGTTTCAGTTAAAAATCATTGTTAAAATATAAATAAAAAATCCACACATTTATTCTTTCTAGAAACAGTTTGTAGTTACAAAACATTTGAAAGTCACTGAACTACTCTACGTTAAGTTAATTTGTTTGTGTGTGTGTGTGTGTAAAATATCCATGTGTGCTCATGGAGCCATGCATACACATATGCACAGTATGCCTGTTCTTCTTCAGGTGACTGGTTTCATTTCACACCAGTGGGAATCAACTTGACTGATTAGCTGCAGAGAATTAATCAAAGTAACAAGCCGGGGAAATCCTGGGGAGCAGCCAGACACATCCTTCATCTGGAGGACACACTTCAACAAGGTCCACGGAGGCACAGAGCTGCCAGAGTCCCAGAGAGATCATCAACAGTTTACCATATATGTATATGCATAGCACGTTATGCATTTAGCTGGTGGTGTTATACCGAGGAATGTACGAGTGTAGGAGCAGGTATATTTAAGAGACTGTCCTCCCCCAAAAATACAGCCGCACAGGTGCAAGCAGCCATTTTAACGTTTATTGGTTAGACGACAACCTATAAAAAGTGTCAAAGTCTGTATAGGGAGGAGGTTGGGGTGGATGGATGCATGAAATCAAAAGTCAATGTTGACTTATTGTAACCTACATACATAACTGCAGTTACATACATAAGTTAATTTACTTAACTATAGTGGTTATGTTAACCTGAAACATGATAATTTCCTAAACCTAACCAAGTACTTTTGGTGCCTAAGCCTAACCAAATTGTAATGTTGTTGTTACCATGACAACGGAAGTCCGGTATGCCTATATATGTCATTTTGGGAGTCATTGACAAAGCGCCGATTATGTTGTTTAGGTTGAAGGACTTGTAGAAACCATACAGTATATAAAGATGGACAACATGACAACTCCCCAAAAGTCAAGCCAAAACATCTTGATTGCCCCCTGGTGGCTGTAGAGGTCATAAACCCCGCCTCCTCCATGTTAGCAGATGGGTCATGAGCCGAACTGAAAAATCTAAATATACGTCAAATACATTTTTGTATGAAGATGGTTTCTGTCATGTTGTGTAGTTCTTAGGCATCATTTTTTACAATGGGAGGAAGTGGAGAAGTGTTGTTAATCTTAATATACAGTCTATGGTTGAAACTTAACCAACATCACAAACAACTGTCACAACTGCAGAATAATTATGTTATGCGGGAATCCGAAGAAGCAGTACTCGAGGACGTAAATACAATTCAATGTCTTTATTGAAGCAATAGCCAGAGAAGCAGTAGTTCACCACGGGGACTGGCTGGATCCTGATACGGAGACACATAGCCAACAGTCTCTCTGGATGCGGACGCAGGAGGGTCGCGACAGCGTGAGCAGGCAACTCAGTGCTACGCCCAGGACAACAGACAGAAACACAAACAGAGGGAAAAACAACAGAACACATTATGGCAGTGTGAAAATATTGCTACATGATTTTAGTATGGTAAAAAAAATCTCTGAAAAAAAAAGTTGTGTTAGTGTAGAGTAAATCAGAGTATGGGTTACAGAAATATAACTTGCAACTATAACTGAAAATTACCTTCAAGTCACCACACACTCCCCTTTTATATTTACATGAATTTTAAATAGATTTTAAGGCTGCAAAGATTTCAAGATAAAACACAGTAAAAGCTCCCTGTCTGTATGGTTTGGGTTCAAAGCAGCAAATAGATTGACATAATTTCCATTAAGGGCTGTCTAATTGTTCTGCAAACAGTGATCTCATCAGAATAATTTATACAAAAAAATCACATTAATATTCAACTCATGAGGGGCTTTAAATGCCTTCATTTAAGGTTACATAGTGTTGGAAAGTTTCAGAAAGCATTTACATACACTTAAATATAGACAAAAAAAACATTAGTATAGCCACAATGTAGTTGACAGTCATTTCTCACCTACATGAATAGACGTTTGGACACTCAAACAAATGTGTCACATACAAAATACCTCACAGCTTTTACATGCTTTCTTCTGTGACCAAATGTGATGCAGCTGACAAATCGATACAGTACACACGAGGCATGTGCAGTTTAAGACATTGCACTCAGCATGTGGATACACTTGAGAGGAAGCTAACAAGTAGATTGATGCAGAACTAACACTTTTTGATCAACTGATCAAGCATCCGTCTTCCTTTAAACCCCTCTCCTTTCTTCCACACTTCCATCGCCCCATCACTGCTGCAGCATTTTTCCAGTTGCCACTTGGTGCCTGTTGAGGAGTTTTGTGCTCCTCCCCCACCCGCTCATTACAACCCCATCGATCCCAGTCTGCACTTGTCTGGTCAAACTGAGAGGTAACACAGGCACAAACATACAAAATGCACTCAGTTACACATGTGCACAAGCACACAATATGCTGTAACAAATCTATTGATTTATACAGAGGCAATGTGACCACAACTCCCACTGATCTACAACAAGAGCACATCAGCAGGGGGAAACTGCAGGGTCTCTGATGCTGTTATGTCACCTGATTGCAGAGTTTCCATCAGTGGCCACATCCCATTCACAGTTAAGAGTTCTGTGGCTTAACAGGCATCTAGAGCAGTAAGACTACTGTCAACCTCCCGTGTAATCCTCCACATGTTGCATGTGCAGGTTGTAAAGATACTGCACCAGTTACAGGAAACCCAGTATATCATCAAATAGCCAAGCCTAGCCTGCTCAGTATTATGTCACCAGCTGTGATAAGACATTTCTTATAACTGATATTTGGTCTTTTAATGGATGGAAAAACATAGGTGTAAATAATAATGGCTCCATTCCAATTAGTGAGTGCTCATTGTGCCAGTGAGCCAGCATGCACTATTCATTTAAATATTCAGAGATAGTATACTAAATGTTCTACTTTGTTGTGCTATGGAGTTTGAAAATGCATACTCTGGAACCCCTGAAGACCCTGTGGCAGACAGCAATGCACAGCAATGTGACAGGAAATGGAGTGAGAAGAAAATTGCTAGCAAGCAAAAATGGATGTAAACAATGCTCGGTTTAAAATATTACCAAAAGCAATGATTTTGCAAAATATTTTTATGGAAAAGGAAATGCATTGAATATGCTGGTTAGACCTCATAACCACATAATGCATTTTGACTAGAAACACTAAATGTAAACAGAATCCTTGCGTGTTAATCAGAAAAGTCCACAGGGCTCTATCTCCAAATGAGTCCACTATTCGAAATGTTAATGGGTTTGTTTGTTTTCCTAGTTACAAGTCTATGGAAAGTGTTTGAGAACTGGTATGAATTTAGACTTTAACTCATTTGTTAGAAGTATGACATGTGATTAAATTAACTAACCATCAAAGCTTTCCACCATTTACAACAAAGCCTGACCGTATCACATCCACCAGTGGCTGCTGGTTCATATGCTAAAACTCTAATTACACTAGTAATTTGTCAGGGGCCTTTCTAAAGTTTACACAAGAGATCTGTGCAGAAGCAAAATCATTACCTGGTTCAGTTTGGGTTTTATACCGCATTTATTAGTCCTTTTGTTATGATTTAGAAGAAACCTAGAGGGCCTAGCCATTCACATTTCATGAATAGAAAATGCTAAAGACATTCAAGCCTATAGACCTATGTTAATGTACACAGTTTTATTTTGTCTTTAGGCATCCAATTTATATGTTCTACTTGTACATCCCGCCTGAGATCAGCAGTGGATGATTTATTAAGTTGATGTTTAAGTTCACACAATACTTATTTTGAGGGTAGGACATTGTAAGAACATCAGAGAAACTGCTATATAAGTTGTATCATTACACTGCCATGGACATGGAAGTGAATCCTAAAGGCCCTACTTCCCAAACAGGGTTTAAGCATATCCTAGACTTTAAAAGAAATCATACACAGAAATCCATTTTTATAATCCTTGAAATAAGATTGGGTTTCTTGTCTGGGAAACATCCTGAACTTGCCTTAGGAAACCTGTCAAGGTAATTCTGGATATTGGGTATAAATGTACTGTATGTGATGATAAAAAATGGTACGCTCTGTTTCTCCTTATAGTCTGACTATATAGAGTGACTGTAAAAGCTGTTGCTCATTTCACACTTTTTCTCTTGATCCTGTATATCAGACCTCATGTTTTCCTATTGATGAAAACCACAAAGGATCAAATAAAATTAACGGGTTAATCTTTTTATCAAATGCTCTTGGATAATGATTGATTGCTCCATCCACAACAAAAACAACATAAAAAATAAAAGGAATTACCTCCATTACTCTCCTACACATGACACGTTATTGTTGATGGCCATCTTGCATTTGCCACAAGATTAAGTGGTGTGGCAGCTCTTGCTGATATTGTCCAACTTTTATCACTCTGTCTACCCTCGGGGGCTTGATCTCAGAAATTCCCTCCAAAACACACTGTTAGTTTCCAGCTCAATAACTACACTAACAACTCTCTCTGTCCCTGCACGGTGCCAGTTTGTTTTATTCGCCCTTTAGCTATTGATTGTGTTTCGCTTCTATTAACGTCTGGGGATGACAGATATGATGTCTGTTTGTCCCAAGCTGTTATCTGCTTCTGTTTTTTGAATTGAATTAATATTTTATTTTATAAAAAAATTAATTAAGGTTGGTCTGCTGTTACTTTCAATTAAGTCATTTTCGATAAGTGAATGGGATTCTAATAAAGGACCATAATGTATTTTTGTTTCGGCTTGTTTATTGTCTTCGGTTTCTGTATATACTGCTAATTCTGTGCCCTGTAATCCCATCTTTCCAATGACCATGTTCCTCTGTGCTGTCTCTTCTTTTAAATGAGCAATTTAATTGCATTACTCTCATACTTTGAGTCAGATAATGTTGTCGTTTCCACATAAAAATCACCCCAGGTCTCATTATATTTCCTCAAAATCTAAATTTATTCTGAGTAGGTCAAATTTCTTCAATTATGAAGAGTCTCATGAAGAGTCTCTGGCTTCCAGCTAGCAGGGTATATCGCTAAAATAGACCCTTAATGGATGATTTTAACCAAACCACTTTAAAACACAATCATTGAATACAGTTAATGTAGTTTTAGTGTGTGTGGGAATTGATCTCATAACCTAGACAATATCCACCAGTGAGCAACACAGAATTAAGTTCAATTCTGGTTCGGTATTCAGTGACATTTTTAACATCTGATGTCAACGTCTTTTTAAAATGTTTCTATAAACTGTGTGCATTGCAGCTACAGTATGGTTATGGTTAAACAAAAGCAAGCATCAAAGGTATAGAGCAGGGTTTTTATGAGTGGGTTTCGCTTGTTTTGTGCTTGCGAATGAGGGTGCACATGGGTGACGTGATACACATTTCTTTCCCTTGGTTTTATACTATTCCACACACTTCCAACAGCTGGTGATAATGTGCCAAGAAACACAGCAATGTGCCAACAAAGGCAGGGAGAAAGATGAGTGATCTGTGATTTGCAACACAGGTTTGAGTAAGTTTAAAAATCTGGCTTTTTAAATGTTTTATGATAGAGGCAATATGTTCAGCACATTTGTTAGACTTTACAGATATACACTGAAGAAACAACCACAGGACACATTTTTATTGAAGGTCTTTGGCACTGATTCTTTTCTCCTCCATGATCCACCTCCTTCACACGAAGTGCCAAATTGTGTCACATAAATGTAATTGCTGGTTGCACTAAGCTGTGGGAAAATATCCATGACATTGTTGTTTGATATATATAGCAAAATATTGATATATAAAATATAAATAAAGCTTTTTCGGCTGGGACAACTTCCTCCAGTGTTCTGTAATGTTGGAAGATCAGGCTATATTGCTGATGTTCCATCACCTCACAGCAGGACAGGACTGTCAAGCTCATTATGCCTGAAATCTGGGGTCAGCGTCTTTTCCAGTGTCTCTCTCTCTCTCTCTTCATTTGTCTCTATTCTCTTGTCTTTCTCTCTTTTCATCTCTTTATGTCCATATACATCAGCATCATCAGAAATGTTCTGTTTCTTCCTTCACTCATTTTTGCTCCATCCTTCTTCTTGCTGTTTCTCCTCCTTTTCCTCGTGGCTCTGGTATCAATAATTCACAGTCCCCTGCAGAGACAACCACCTGGTGGATTGATTAAACAGGAGAGAAAGGGGAAAGACAGATAGAGATTGCAGAGGTGCAAGGAAGATGTAGGGGAGTTGGAATAATGAAGAGGAAGATGAATCAATGCACTAAATGCAGACTGGAGATATGCAAGTGAGTAGAAATGAGTATGTGGTTGATGTCATGAGATATCCAGATCTTTGTGTGAGTGTATATGTGTGCTCCTGTACTTCAGTCTTTATGAGAACCACTTCAAACCTTCAAAGTGAGGATATTTTTATGAAGTCAGTCTGCTCAGTCTTCACCTTTTAAGGGGCTGTTTTAATCAGTCCTGTTTTATTTATGTAGCGCTATATCATCACAAAGTTATCTCAGGGCACTTTTTCATATAGAGCAGGTCAAGACCAATTCATATTCGTATCGTAGTATCGTAGTCGGGTGTCATTACCGCCAACTTGAATAACAATCTTACCATATTTACGTTTATCCTTAGCCAGCAGTTTTAAATAGGATTCAAAGTCCCCCGCTCTGGCCCCTGGAATGCATTTGACTATGGTTGCTAGTGTCGCTAACTTCACGTTTCAGAAAATGGAGCTGGCAATAATCAGAGTTGGTTTCTCAGCGGGTGTGTCGCTGAGTTGAGAAAACTTGTTTGAAACGTAAAGGGGTCGGTGGTGAACCGTGGGCTTTGGCTTAGGGCTATGCGTCTTTCGGACACCCAGCCTCGTCGCCCAGCCTCCCCCAGGGAGGCTACCTGTGGTCGGCTCGCACCAGCTAGGGGCTGGCTAGCTACAGCTACAGCTGACTGACTTTCCATGGTGCAGAGCCGCAATTCTAACTCACTGAGCCTCTCCTCCAATGCTATGAATAAACTACATTTGTTATATTTACCATTATCACTAAAGGAGGCAGAAGTATAACTAAACATTTGACACAGTGAGCAAGAGAAGCCATCACTGAGCTAACAGGTAAGCAACAGTAGCAAGCAGCTAACTAGTGTGTAAACAACTGTAGGGTTAGCGGCAAGTCGTGAGAGTGCTAATAATGACTAACTAACTAATAACTAATAATGTACACTAATGTATAGCGGATAATTAGACGATATAGTGAAGAAAATAGCAGAATTGACTGGATTTAGCAGCGAAGTTTGCTACCGATAACACAGAAACACCGATAACCGGGAAATGAGACAATACGTTCACATCAACACGCCTTCACTTGCTTCTCCTTCTCCTTCTCTCACTCATATTTTTTATGAGCAGAATATAAAGAAGGTACGTCTAGTTTGTTCTTTTAAAAAAAAAGGGAAAAAATCAATTTTCCTTTTAATCATTTCTGAGTGAAAACTGCAGTTTGTGATAGTCACAGAATTGACTTCAACAGTCAGTTTATTCATCACAGTAGCTGGCTTAGAGTGTACTGATTCAGTTTGAACCTGTTCTGACTGAAATAAGCAGATTTTCATCAAAACTCTAAGTTTTGCTGTCTATCCTTCACAGAAGCTTGTTTGAGTGTACTGATTCAGTTTGAACCTGTCATGGCCCAGAAACTGTGGGTTGTTCCTTCCTGTTTTATTTTGTAGTTTTGGGTCAGTTTCCTGTCTTTGTCTCGTTTCCCTCCCTTTTTTGATTAGTCACCTGTGTCTTGTCAG
>JAVQJL010004119.1:0-15357 GCA_036024295.1 Nannoperca obscura
ATTCAGCACTGCCAGGCAACACCCTCAGCACAACATACCCCCCCCCCCCCCCCATGTCCTGGCAAGCTTATACATTTTATTACTTGTGTCAGGCTGTTTAAAAGGTACCATACTATGCAAATGATGAATCTTTCCCCAGGTATGTTTTCTTGCTGACAGTTTGGAGAAAAGCTGAGTGTCACAATATAGATTTTTTTTTCTTTTTTTTGCTTCTGGCCTTGGTTGGAACAACTGTATGTACTCTATCTAAAAGCATTGGACTTTCTGGGAAGATTACTTGCAGCTAACTCCAGACAGTGGGAAGTAAAACTTTATCCGCATGTAACTGATGAAGGCAGGAGAACTGAAACAACTGCTTACCCACTAGATTTAACAATTTCAATCGGGTTGTGCAAAATCTCAACTTGTTGCTATGTGCTGTGGAGATGTGTAGTTGGGAAGGAAAATACCTCCTTAATGGTGGCGAGTCTGAAAGAAATGGCTCGAGCAGCCTCCTATTACTTATGTTTCTCTCCGCTCTCAGCCTCACCTAATGGGATGTGCCTCAAACTGAACAATAGTTCCATTAAACGCCGAGTCAAAAACAAGAAGTTGAACACCAGGCTTTTCTAACTGGCAAGCCGCGCTGAAAGATGGAATTTCAGCTGGTTGAGATTAAAAGCTCTCAGTAGCAGATGGAAGCGGAAAAGAATGAGAAGAGACCGAGAGACAGAAAAATAAATAAAAAAAAGCAGATGAGGGGAAAAAACGAGGAAGCACAGAAGCAAGACAGAGGTGGCAGGCAGTCAAAGTGGCAGTTACACTGTAAATAAGATCTCCCCACAGGGTGCTTAACTCTGGACTGCCTTTGTCTGGCCTTTAATAGCTTACAGGGCTGAGAGAGACAGATTAGAGCAAAACTGCAGGGACACAGAAATATAGGCTTTGTCTACAGCTGGGATTTATCTCCCACCCTGAGTCTGAACTTTGTTTTCCTGGAGGGCCTCCACTGTGTTGACTTGTAAAACCTGAGTTGTGTCTCAGTTCCCGTTGCCCACCGAGTTTGAATCATTATCACCTCAAAGAGATTATCTCGACAGTTTGAAACGCTCTCGCTCTGTCTCCCGTAATGTCACAAAGAACCCTGCTTGACAGCGACATCGGTGCGACACGCCGCGATCAACTTGTGTGGAATTGATAGACGTTGGTAGTTTGTGAACTTTTGTAACTTTTATTGGGATGCATTTTCCTTGTTGAAGCAGAGCAGCATAGAATGAACCGGGCTCATTAATCAAAGTGCAGCCTAAAGGGAAAACATACTGGGCTACATTAATTTTCACAGCAGAGTGGCTGAGGGAAATGATTAATATATTACCATGAGGAAACAGGTTAAGAAGCCCTGATTACTGTCATATAACAGATCAATGAGTAGTTATGCATTATTTACCTATTTTGTCATCGCAAAATGAGCCACAACAATAAAATATACAAAATATTCAATACACCATTATTGTCCATTCTCCCTCAGCAGATATAAAAAAAATGAATAAATAATGCTTTTTCCAAAATGTACACAACCGTCCTAGCATAGGGCTGAAAGGGGTAGGGGTGGGGGGGTAAATGTCATTTACATAATACACCTCGCATTTAAAATCAGGTGTCGTTAATAATGAGCACTTGTGTTTGAAGGAGCTCTTCATTAGTGTGAATGAGCATGTGATTGCTTTGATGTGACTTCACACAGAAAAAGCGGGATTGGGGTGGCTAATGAAGTTCTGAAAACGACCAGCGAGTTCAGTGAATGTCAGCACTTTCTTTTTTTTTTCTTTTGACATTAAAAGTTAACAACAGACCCTAAGTCCCTTTTGATGTGACACACCCACGTTTAAGGGGAGCTTTTGATGCAGAGCTGAAAGTAGCGGAGCTCGAGGCATACGAAATTTCAAATTGTGCGTCACCTGCAAGCAAATGCAACCCACATAGACTCTAAATGGCAGTACTTAAAACATCAAGGCTGACCGAGACCTTCGTGGTCCATTTAAAATGTTCAGTGCATGCATTGATGAGTGAGTCAGTCCAATCCACGGGAGGCTTAAGTGATAAAACCTCATGTCATTGTACCTGTTTTGAGATTTTCACAAGATTTGAATGTGCTCCTGTTTTGTCTGTTTGCCCTCTTTCGATTGTCCAAAATACATGAAAAGCACACGTTTCTTAAAGTGGTCTTAGCAGCAGCAACAACACGAGCACCTGCGTGTTTTGATGGCGGTATGCTAATTAGCTGCTGCATGAGCGGATGCTCCTTCCGAAAGAGAGGAGAGCCTAATTAATTTTCAGATTCGAGCTTTGATGTGTCTAATTGCTCTAAGCTTCCCAACTTCATTAGTCAGCGAGCTCCCTCGGTGGACGGTGGAGCCGGGTCCCTGCGGTTACCGAGCTGAGATTTACCTGTGTATTTTTAGGCCCTGTTATTATTAGATGCACTGTTGCCGCTACTGCATCTCGGCCGAGTCTAAAACCAATAAGAACGTGGAAGCTTTATGGGATTAAATTGTCCTTTCCTACACTGACTAGTGTAATTTATCAGCACGCGCTGGCTTTGTTCTTAACATTGTCTTGAAAGGCGGAGCGGGAGTTTGAAGGACAACAATTAAGTCTCCGGGTGAACGTGTAAAGGTTGGGGCGGTCTTACTTTTCTTTCCCTCACAAGAAGCTCAAGTGTTCTGAAAAGTCAACAATATAAGCTGCAAAATAAATGTACATGTTGCGTTCTGTTTGCAATGTGAAATATTTCTTTTATGATTATATACATTTT
This sequence comes from Nannoperca obscura, assembly GCA_036024295.1. Lineage (NCBI taxonomy): Eukaryota > Metazoa > Chordata > Actinopteri > Centrarchiformes > Percichthyidae > Nannoperca > Nannoperca obscura. The sequence continues at coordinate 2,795 of JAVQJL010004119.1, forward strand.
GAGCATTTAAATAAAAAAAGTGAATTTGCTCAAGCACATAAAACTATCCTAATGCCTCAAAACAAGTTCTGATCATTTAGAAACGTTATTTGGGATTTAACACACACAACACTCATCTCATAATCAATGTTAAATCAATGAATCTTTAAACGTTTACACGGGGTAATGTGATAGGTTCATCCGTTTAAATTCAAGAGTAATGAATTGATCTTGTTATGTTCCGGACCTATTATTATGACGAGTTCAGTTGTTTAAATAGATGTTCAATTGATTCTTCGTGTACCTAATCAAATTAAGAACATTTTCTTCTAATTTGCCAGTGACAGTGGAGGCTCATTATGTGTCTTTTTCTACACTTCGATGTGTCACACGGGCTTCACTCTGATCAAAATGAATATATTGAAAACCTTGATGAAGATAGGTTGGCACTTCGACCACACCCCGCACTCACTCTCCATCACGCAAGATGTAGTAATACTCCACACTTGTCCGGGTCTGAATGTGTAAGTAAGTACTGTAGGAAGGAACAACAGGCAGACGGCCCTGACTGGTTTTGCCCACCACTATCTTTGATAAGAATGTGTCCATTATGCTGTATCTAATGAGTTGATCACCCAGTTGCAGCAAATCTGAACCTAGTTGACATTCGGAAGATGTACATGCCAACGGGGCACGCTGGAATACACTCTCCTCACTGCTACCAGATGGAGCGATCCAATTGACGCCTCGTTACTTGAGACTATATTGATTAGAAGGGGAACATTTTTGTTGTTGTGGGTTTCTCTCATGTTTTTTAATTTTTATGTTTTGGCTGAGATTAATCATTAGGTGGCCATTTTTCCTGAAATGCTCTTATTGGATATAAATATATGTCACTCACTGTCATTCTCTCTCTCCCCCTCTGTCACTGTAATTTGAGATGCAATGACGATGGCAGTGCTGCAGTGCTTACTTAATAAATTTGGGCAGCATTAGGAACTACTGCATGCCTAAACTAACAGCTATTGTGGGGGAGGGAAGAATGGTCAACCATATACAACCTCATTAAAGTGGCCCTTGTTAGGTCAAATGAAAACATTGGTAAGGGGGATTCAGTTCCTGCAGGAATACCCTAAAAAGAACACGAAGAAATAAGTTGTAGAGTGCTGGCTTGTGAGTTTCATGTAGAGGGGTTGGGGGGGGCTTGCTTGGGATAGCGCTATTGGCCTCATTAGGAAGCTTCTTGGTGATGTGTGCTGTGCCCCAGAGTCCTGGGCTAAAGCTCGGGGACTTGCTAACTTGTAAAAACACCCTTCTCTCCACTTTTAATTTTTCCCTTCTCTGTGCCCATTTAGCACCTTTTGAAAACTCCAAGGGAGCAATTGACCTCATCAGTTTACCTGTTCGACCGCACAGGGTCATTTTTCTGCAAAGGGATAAATAATTGGCTTCTGGCTTCCTGTCTTCACAGTTGTATTATCATCATTTTATAAATAAATGTGTTTCACAGGGATACGGCACAGGGGACTATTGTTGTTTTTGTAGATATTCAGCAAATATTATTGCCCCTGCAGAAAGCATACTGCGTATTTACATGGGATAATAAAGAGCCGTATTTTTCACAGTGCTGTCCCAGAGGCAGAGATGTGTGGCTTGAACGCACACACAAATATAACTTACAAATTTCTACTAAAGTTCATCATTGTAAGCCTATATTTCTCCATTTGTTTTCTCATGGAAAAAGACACTTTGAACACTACTGCAGTCTAAAAGCTATTTTTTCCCCGCATGGCCATCTCACACCTCGATTTAAAAACTAAGTTGCCTCCAAAGGGCCACCAACAATGTTTTTTTAAGTCATTAAATACAGTAAAAAGCCCTTAGTGAAAAGCGATCACTTTTCATTTGGCTCAGGCTGCATGCAGTAAAAGCCTTTGGTAGTGATGATCCATAATTCAGTCTCATTTTGACACATTAAATTCAGGGCCCACATTTAATTTTCTGCTGACCAAACAGGAGAGGGAACGTCTTCATCGGCAAGCTTGTTGGATATTATATTTCTTAAACAATGCTAATGCACCACGTCAACATGTATCTGGAGACAGAGATCTATAGACCTCAAGGGGAAGTCATCATCACTCATAAACCCACAGAATAATGTGCTGCTGGATATTACTACCAGCAACCCAAGGGCATTTGACATTAATCTCATTACACTGGTGATGTTTATTAACTACTATATATGTTATATTTGCTTCAGTTATATTATTCTGAAGCAAGTCTGGCTAATTAGCTTACTACATACAGTAGTAACGAAGCATTACTTCCAAGGCCAAGAATCATATCAGAAGCATGTAATTATTACCTACATTAGTTCAATGTTGAAGAAAGTCCAGTTCACTCCATATTATTTGAAATATGACCAAATGTGTTAGTTAAGCATCTAAACGGTGTTAGCCTACATTAGAAAGGCAGTCCAATAACCTTAAATCTAACCTTACATTTTTCTTAACATACTTATAACACAACAATGAACTAGCTCTATAGAACTGCCAAGAACAAGCTGTTTCTTTATTCCCATGTCTTCTACATCATTAGCTGGTGAGAATGCTGGCAGAGACATGTAAAGTTAGCTTTAGCCTCAGTCTTTTAGGTTGATATCTTGTAGCAATCGAGTTACCACCATTTTTAAAGATTCTCCTTTTAAAACAAGTCAGTCAGAAACATTAAAAAGTCATTTCAACCATCTCGTGCAGCTGATGTTAGCTTAATTAGCGGAAGGTGTCATCTAAGCTGGTAAAATGTAGTTATCTGCCTGATACTGTGCCACTGGATCAAGAATCAATGATATCATGCACAGGATGACTGCAAATTCTAATTTAATAGACAGTCAATTGTATGCATATTCCCGCAGCCAGGCTTTTTCACTTCACTGCACAGTCTGTATGCTTAGTTGCGTATTTACATTCCAAAACACTGGCACTCATTAATTAAAGAGGAGACCAAAGTTCCCTGGCAGGGTTATGTTGGGGCCGATACGCCCCACTAAACCATTTCCATTTGCCCTTGGCTTTCTAGGTGAAGCAGAATGAGGGTGAATCTCCATATCGCGTTTGTTCTTGTCAAACTATGGGCAAACGTTCAACCAGCACTGTCATATATTTGCATTATAATTTGCTGTGTCCATGCGTAAAACGGTTAATATTTTCCAGTGAGTAAAATGCAGCACAGAGACGAGCATAAAAGCTTGTTTGTGTCTATATAAATGGTTTGTTGTGGTGTTTGATATTTTATTCCAATTCCAGCATTTGTTGTCTTCTGTGTGTCTGCTCAGTTTTATTTTCTTACCTTCTGTTCATGATGCTGATGGGTCTGTGTGTGTGTGTGCGTGTGTGTGTCCGTCTGCCCTCGGGAAAGATGTTACAGACAGTGGCAGTGACATGCTCAGTACTTAACTGCATGGGAGTTGCACAAATTGAGCTTGACAAGCTGCAGAGAGAAGATGGTCGGAATAAAGCAGCCATGCAGGAGTTCAAATTGCTCAAAATGAAGCCTTGTCCAAAAACTTTACCTAAAAGATACAAATAAAAAAAACTCAACACCTGCGTGATAAATTGTTATAATTTATATTTATTATGATGCTAGGCTTCATTCACCTGAAAAACTGTTGGGTTCAATGATACATTAATTAAATATGATTACTTATTACTTTGTGACATATTATACACAGACACTTGAGTTCGTTGCTCGTACTCAAGCCAATTACCTCTAGCGACTACCGACTGGACTTTAAGGGCATTTTTTATATTTTGTACAGCTGCATTTACAAAACACAACAGGATATTAGAAACATCTCTCAGTATAATGCAATCTGGTAAAACACTAAGGTCTCAAATTACCATGACATTTTCTCAACACCTCCTTGACACAGTGTCAACAAAACTGAACGTTATAAGCCTCATAAAGAAGTATGGCAGTGCTGTTGCATTGGATTGACTTTGTACACGAGCACCCACGACCCAGTTTGGACACACTCTGATAGATACATAATTTGTGAAAAATGTTTAATTTCCAACATACTCACTAGAAATTAGTCCTAATCATTCAAACTGACAGCAACTTTGAGTGTCTGCCTCGTTGCCAGTGTTACTATGGCTACATCGTCACTGGCACTATTGTGAAAAGCTTGGTGATTAGCATTCTGTGGCTTTATCTATCTGTCACACTAAAACCACGATAACACTGTTCAATATCTCCAAGTACGTGCAACACTTTTGTTTTGTCACTACCAAACAAAGGGTGTTCACAACAAATAATAAAATTACACCCTGAGCAAAGAAATTCATGAATTAGTAATTGTAGGAGCGCAGTTGTTTTGTGTCTGATGTCTGATGTGATGTTCAACTCATTAAGCATTCTGAACCGTGAGCTGGGGTCTTGTGTATATGTGCACCTCGCAGTATTATCTAATAACTGGCAGACAAATGGAACACTGGCTTGTATTTTACAAACATTAGGCAAAGGTTGGAATTAACATGCCACATCTGCTATTCACTGCAATTGCCTCTTTACGACTGGTGGAGCACAAAGCTCTCCATATACTATTTGTCTTCTATTTTTTATTTATTTTTGACAAATCCATTTTGAAAGTGAACACACATCCATTCGGATTCATTAACTGGAGAAATTCAAGACAAAAATTGCGCTTTAGCCATCCCGTGGAATTATATGCATTTTCCCCCTGTGCCTTCAAAGCCCAGTGGAGTGGAGCGCACCAGTGCCGACCCACAGAATTATGGTGACCTTTGACCTCTGAGTGGTGTTGTCATGCTAAAGTGATTGGCTTGACATGTAGTCGAGCAGTCAACCGGATAGAGCTGACGATTTTTAAAAGACTTTCAGTGGTTTTGTAGCTCTGTTGTAATGTTGACGTTTCTGTGGTTTGCTTCTTTCACTCTGTTGCTTCCATTCTTCCTTTTAATGTTGCAGATCTGTTTCTTATCCCCTTCCCTTTCCTGTTCTGTCAGCGCTGTAATGAAGCCTGTTGTTGTGTTAAAGCTACTTAATGCAAATGGTTGTTGGCAAATTAGTTAGAAGTGTTGGTAGGCAGGTGACGTGCAGAGATGAATAGGTGCAGAGAACAAGCACTTAGCCTCCCGTTCGAAACCTCAAACCTCTGGCACACCATGAAGGTGCCATTCCTGTCATATTAGAGAACTACCCACATTCCACATCACATCAGTGGGATGTACAAAGGGGTAAAGTCAACATAAATAAACAAGTAAACAGCATCTTCCAACTTAAACGTGTCTGTATGCCATATACACCACTTGCACTTATCGTGTGGGTGGATCTGATAGCTATTGGATATATAAAAGAAAAGATGTGTCCAAGAAGAACCTTTGCCTCTGAAGGGTCTGTTAGCTTATGAATGGTTGTTAGCTACTTAGGCGAACTGTTACTGTTGTAACTGAACGGCTAAAGTGCACAAGTAAGTGTTCTTCTGGCTTTGTACAACAAGGCAATGTATCTCAAACAAACCGCTCGAGATACATTACCAGCTCTCTTTGGACTGGAGGTCCAGACCCTGAAAAAAAACAAAAAACAAGATTGCAGTCAGATTTGTGATCACGCAAACGCATATACTGTATGTCGTTTGAGTGAAAAAACGTGTATTGACTCTCATCTGACTCATTTTGCAGATACAAAACACTGAAAATTGTAAATGGCGGCTGGGGGATTATGCCAAAAGAATCCATAGAGGGGTTTGTCCATTTGTTTTTAAAGCTGAGGAAAGACTGTAGCAAACTTTTAAGTGTACACAAGCTGAAAATGAAATATAAAAAAAGAATAAAACGATAGAAAATTACATCAAATTTTATTCAGTTTTGTAGTTTCACTGTATAAATTCATCCTTCATCACCAGACCTTGCTATTCTTGTTTATAGGCCTTTTTCACAGCAGGTATTTTATCTGTCCATAAAGGAAACGCTGTAGTTTTATTAACAATGGCTCTGCTCTAATGAAGGTGTCCCAGTAAGCCCTGGCAGTGTGACAGTGAGCCAGCATGCACAATACCAGGCCCCTGAAACTGAAGCAGCTAAAAGGAATTCCCCCGTCATTGATTTGATTATTTACACTAGTGCTTTTTCCTTTGTGACATGTCAGAATGTCTTCCCTGTAAAAGGCCTGTGCCGGAGCATTTGGAAAGATTTTCTTTTTGGCCTCGCATGCTACAGCAACATTGCTGAGAATTTCTTTGCTATTCTTGTTCTGCTTTGGGACTCACGTCTCACCCATCCTCCTTTCAAACAGATATTCCAACATCTTCAGCCTTTCCAGTTCACCTGCAGCGTAAAATAAGCTAGCGAATATACAGAGTAGGCAGTAAAAATAAATGTTCAATGAAATTTGATGTTTAGAGAGGATCCACTAATGTCCTTTAGAGATGAGTGGACATGCAATACGTTTTTATTGTAGTGTGACCCCAGACTAGGTCACTGGACAATATGTTAATGGCTTGTATTACTCTAACGGTCATATGATTCAGGTGTCCACACTATTTTCAGTAGTTTGTGTCAAACACTCTTTGCTGTTTTTAATAATTGAACTTGAAGTAAACTTCAGGCAAAAATAGTCGGCCGTACACATCGCCTGCAGTCTTGAGGCGCATAAGCTGTTTGTTTGTTTACAATGTTGTTTTCCCACCCAATTATTATTTTTCACCTGATAAAGAAATGCAACTTATCCAGCAGCCTTCACTTCGGCGGCGTGGCTCAAAGCAGATTTTTTATTTTTTAAGAAGTGTGAATGGCGTAAGGGACGATTAGTGTGTTAGATAGGAGATGGAAAGAAAGGAGGGAGAAAGATAAACTTAAAAAAAAAAGAGAGATTGTGTCGTGAGCTGAAATGGAGATTGCTGCACAGAAAATAGATCTATGTGGCGCATCAGCATCAAACATTACACTGTGAACCTGCAGCTCATCCAGGCGATTTTCAATTCCCATTGACACTCAAAAGATAATGAGCTTATAGATGTTTTTTAAGATGTATTTTTGAACATGTCTGTGGCTGGGATTATAGTTTGGAGCTAATAATGCCTGTCTCCTGCTTTCACAAACAGAGCCTGTTGGAAAAACTCACTTGACAGTCTGAAAAAGCTTGCAAGATGCCACACTGTTTCTACACAACGTTCTTAAACTTATCCCATGATTTAACTCTTTATACTTCCAATAGCCGGGGAAGCTGGAGATCGTTCGGGCTGAATTCTTTGTGTTTATCTTCTTGACGTGTATTACATGAACAATTAAGGGGGGAAAAAGATAATCTCACCCTTATTCTGATACATACTAACAACAAAAAAGAACATACTAAACAACTACTTCACTATTTCTGTTTATTGACCAAAGCTGTTAATTGAACATACAAACAAATTGAGTCAGTGTAGCACAGACGCAATACTGGGTTCTCAAGTTTTACTTAAGAACTATATATTGTTAAGAACACACACACACACACACACACACACCTTTCGCCTACCTGTGTGCTGGAGTTTGGGTCCTAACACATCCTCCTAACACTTGGGTTAAATGCAGACATTGAATTTCACTACGGGGATCAATAAAGGATAACTTTACTTAACCTTAACTCAGAGTGTTCATGATTTTGCTTTGTTTTCTTTTTGATAACCATTTTATTAACTTTTAACTGCATTCCGTTTTCAATAAATATACTTATTTCAAATAAAGTGAAGCTGAATTAGTTTCTTTGCAGGAAGATGAAAAAAAGAGCTGAATTAAAGCAAGGTTATATTTTTCACCCTTTATTTGGTCATTTACAGCAATTGTGGAACACTATTGTGTGTAAATGCTGTACAAACGCCTGCACAGTGGGATTTTAAGAAGGTGTTACAGACCATTCATTCATTAAATGAATGGTGCCTGTGTGTGTGTGTGTGTGTGTGTGTGGGTTGGTAGTATTTAATGAAAAGGTCCATCTCGAGCCTGGGATATAAAATTGAGGCCGGTCACTTAGTCATAATTGCTCCAGGTTGGAGTAATTTAAAGATTTTTTGACAGACATTTTGCTTTTACGGACTGATGTCTTTGAGGAAATCCTTTGACAGATAAGTAAAAACTACACGTTAACGCGTAATATTCACTTTTCTGCCTACATAACGCATTAACACAACAGAAAATTACGCTTTTCTGTAGACAGGAAAATTAACTTAAACTTAACAAATTAACTTGTCGATTTCACTTTCCTGTCTACAGAAAAGCGTTACGTGGATAGAAAGTAACGTGACTTTTTTACTTTCATGTAGATAGAAAAGTGAAAATGATGCTAGAAAAGTGTTAAAACTTGCCTCAAGGACAACCACTTGCGGATTTGTAATACGACTCTACACATTCACCCCAAGGCAATCATTTCCATGGCGTAAAGCATTCCATATCCACTTTCATGTAATCTGAATGAATTTATTGACTCTACCTCAGGATGGTGCTGAATATTCAGAGCACGTCAAAAAACAAAACAAAACATAGCATGTACATGCACATTAATACATATCAGGATCTTCTCCTCTGAAACAATTCCATAAAATGCAAATGATACAGGTGACATTGCCCAGTGGGGAAATGAGAGGAAAAAGCTGCACACATCATTGTCAACAGTGATAAAAGCAAAAATATTCCCACAAGGCAACTGGACCATCTCTATTTCTTCCCCCCCCTACCCTGCCGGGCTGGCAGGGGGGGAAAAAATGTTTCAAATGTTAATTTCAAAATGTTACAGGGTATGAAAGATTGTGAGCTGTTGGATATTGACATATTTTAATTCGACTGTTTCTGTCCCAGTCAAGGAGGTATTACCTGCATAGTGAAGCGGTGTGCTTTTTCCGAAGTCTGTGTAGTTATGTGTTGTAATGGATGACGGTGTGAAGGGAAAGGTGAGGTGGGAGTGGGTGTATTCATGCATGGTGCTCTCCACGAGACTGGGAAACACCAAGATAGCTGCTGCTTTATACTTTACATGCACATCTACACGCACATACATACACATACAGAATTCGAATTAGAAATCAGAGGTTTTAATTAATGTGGTTGCAATGTTAGTGCTTTAAAAAATAATTTTTCTACCTGTAATGCGAAAAACCAATGCATTTCATTCCCACTCAAAACAATACAATATCTGCTTGTTAATGTGTTTTTTAGTTAACACCTCTTATTATAGAGACACTGAACCATGTGCATTTCTAAGAGGTGACGAGGTCTGGGGCTGAACATTTATTTTGAGTGGTCCCTGCTGTTCTGCCTGAAAAACCACTGTCTAAATGTCATTAATTTTACTGCCTTGTATGACTACTGTAAACATTACATTTCATTTGATGTGTCATTTTTAATCGCAAGACAATTGCACCCAACAAAATTGACATCTGCAGGGTACAAATAAAATAAGCCAGCAGCCCTTATTGCTGTAAATTGAACTGAACCCGCTTTTCTCATTTAGGGAATATCAGTGTTTTGACCATCAGCGTACATATCTTAGGGAAATCTGCATTATAAATGTCAATAAAGCGGTGGTTCTCAAATCTAGTGGCAGTACGGTTGCTAGTGGGACTTTTGTTTATACCTTACCTTTTTGGATTTAGTCTTGTTACTGCCGCTGTGAGCCTGACAGCCGAGCAGAAGCAGCCTTGCACGCTGTGCGTCCATGCCAAAAGAGGGCTGCAGACGGACTGACTGAGCTTGAGAAGAGGACGTTACCCAGCCCCACCCACTCACTCAGCCTCTCTACATTCACACACAGGCAGCAGCGAGGGTTGGGGGGGGGAAATTCAATTATTTACATTTTGTGATCATTATAGATTCCCCACTTGCAGCAAGTGAAAAAAACAGTCCAAAATAACACCCCGGAAGCCCAATGTTGATGACTTTTGATGCACTGAACCCTGTAATATCAGAAGACAGGTCGGGTCCAGATGGGTGCATTGTGTAAAGGAAAGTGGCTTGATTTTCTCACTGTGAGAGCTACATCACTGCATGAGTGAGATATTGTAGCTCTCCTAGTTATAGCAGTAACACTGTGCTTCCACAGTACGTTTGAGTTAACTGCTGGTATTCTCTTGAAAGAAAATATCTGTCTGAAATAAGGGGAGAGATGGAAACATTTTCATGTTACCTTGATTTGGAGGAAGGGGGTCATTTCTCAAAGGTAGGTATTTCAGAAAAGAGACCCAAAAGATGGGACAGGAGGAGGATTTTTGTAGACAATATGTAGTTTGAGAAGTAATGTACAGTAAGGTTATAGAATCCAAATGTCCAAAGCCCAAAATCAGAGCTCACTTCAAATCCAAAGTAGGTCTCACTCCGTCATTGCTCTGCTCAATAGCAGCGCATATCCACAACTTGGACTCCAATTCCAGCCACAAAATGAAAAACAGACGGCTTTTGCACTCTGATTGTTCAGTGGGTACAACGTGTCCTCCAGATATGCATGGGAAATATGCAACACAAAATGCTGCAAACTCGGGCATCAACTTCACACCCATTCTTCATTTGTCACTCTAGAAAATCCTAATTTGTGTCTTCATGCCGCTTTCCGCACTTCACTCCTATGCACGTCAGCGCTGGAAAGTTACAGGAAATTAAAATCCCTTCTTAACATACAGATGTATGTGAAGGTGAATAAATAAAGCGGTGAGAGAAATAAGAGCACAGCACAAGCCTTGATTAATCGCTCCAGGGAGGAGAGAGACAAACATGAAAATGAAGGGGAAAAAGAACGAAATACAAAACATGATAAGCATCATGGGTGCGAGGCATCTTGGAGGAGCTGTATTATACATAAATTACAATCAATCATGCCAGTATTGGGATCTGGTAATGCGTGTTCAGCTCCAAGCATGTGTGGAATGTTTGTGTGTGAGGAACGATTCACGATCTACGGACAACATTGTCTGTTGGTCTGTTGTCCAGCCGGGGTGTTACAATAACATGCTAAATCTCAGCTTTTTATCCTGCTAGCTGTACACATGCTAAACATTATATGCTCAATTTTAGCATGTTATAATATTCATAACATAAGCTACCACGCTAGAAATGAATAGAAAGGGGCCTGTTTGAGCTCAAATCAATCCAGCTGATGGCATCGCCTGCAACTCAGCTTGTCAAATTGTCAGTGACTGGTTCTAGAACATAAGGTACGTCACCTGTTTCAACAACCAATCTGCGCAAAGCGAAGTCAGCTGGTCATTTCAACATTTATTCGCCGTTTTATCAATACTAGAGATGCTACAAATCATATCCAGCTACAAAAAAAGCCTAAAAAGCTGGAAGTTATAACGGAAGTAAATGGACGTTGCTGTGGAATCAGTACACAGTCTCACATGTTTTAGGCCAGCGCATTGCAAGTAGTTGTAAGTTCCACTCGTCACAGATCTTTGATCTGTACTGCCTTTAGATTGATGACAGATAAGCCGGGTCTGACATTATGTAGCGGAGCCCGAAAGCAGAGCCTTAGATGTACCTAAATGCCCTTCGTACAGAGAATATACTTGTTTTATCTAATAATAGATCTTCTCTTGCACCACTATGAAACTGAAAGAAAATACTTTTATTATCCAGTGTGTTATAAACATCACTGCCTCGTGGTGGCTATACTCTAGTTTTGTATACTGTGGACTCCATGAAGGACATGCATTGGGAGGAATCATGCATTTAAGTCACAAGTCACAACAGGCGGACTTCCTGAAAATCACAGGTTTCGAGCTCCGCGTCACACAAATGACTGGTATTATGGTGATTGCAGGGAATAAACGGGGATGTTGGTGTAGAGATGGAGTAGAGGGACGGATGGAGAGAAAGATGCAGAGGTGCTCGGATCACTGCAGGAGACTTGACCTGCTTTTCTGCCTACTGTTGGGAGCTTGCATTGAGAAGACATTGACAGGGAAGCAGCCAGTCATTCAGTCAGACCAGTATATTCTGCTATACTGTCCGGCCTCATCACATTCACAGTTGGGAAGAGGCTGGGAGGGTATGCAGCCAAGCAAATTTCCACTTTGGCAATGTGTTGCTACAGATTTGGGTATTCTGGCTTGGGGAAAGGTTAGCGTTACCCATTGAGGGCAGGATGAAAGCAGATACCCTCCTCCGCGTCATACATCTCTGTATCCACCTCCTTAGCCTTTAAATATTTTGCCCGTGCCACAGCTGGCGTACAAAGCCGACAATGAGCTTTTCATTGCTGCCATTCACCTCCACACAAGCCACTGTAATTGTTTGGCGCTTTGATTCTCCCTTTGATTGTGCATGTCTCGGCAAACCTTACAAAGAAACCATGGTCGCTGTTATCACCGCAGATGAACCCTGTAAATATTTCAGCGAGATGGAATGGGAGAAAGAAACAGGGCATTTTCCATTGCCAGCTCAAATCAAATGAGCCAACCTCCTGTCAGTGGTCCAGCTTTTCCATATCAAAGTGTACAGATGTCTCACCATCTGTAGAGGTTCTTGTCGTGGTGTCCTGGACTGCATGGGTTAGGTTAAAGCTAGCTTTTACCTCGGGGGGGGGGGGGGGGGGGG
>JAVQJL010004120.1:0-41731 GCA_036024295.1 Nannoperca obscura
CTCTCTCTCTCTCTCTCTAAGACACACACACACACACACACACACACACACACACACACACACACACACACACACACTTTCAGAAAAGAGTAAAATTGTGTAAAGGCATGCCCCCAAAAGCTTTTGAAGTTGGTGCTCTCGGGGCAAAAATCTCATTCTCTGGCTAGCCCCTATCATGCTGACTCCTGCTCTCTTCTCTCTGCTCCTTCTCCTCTGTCACAAGACACTGACGTCTTGAAGCAGATTTAAAAAAAATAAAGAAAAAAGGAAAACTTCCATGGCTGAGCGAACAAACAAACAAACAGCTAAACGAATGTTTGCACAAACAAATGGCCGCCCGGCTGGATTAATGAATGGACACGCAGAGAAAGTGGAGGGAGGGATCGTTGTAGGAATTCATCCATTTGGTTTCCATCCGAGCCCCAAGGCCCTGGTATGTAATTGCTTCATGCATAGTTGATACACTGCATAATCAACCAAATACACTAGATTTTTTAGGTGTTTATGTAGAATGCTGTACTTGCATTTGCAGGCCATTGGGGAAGTTCAGATTTAATGGGAGGCATCTTATAATGGAAAAGCTCATTCATATCTGAGTGCTCATCTCGCCCCTTTTGAATGGACAGATACACACGGGACCTGTGAAAGGTATTCTGTCCTGTGGTTGAATCAGGACCATGTTGTGTTTTATTCATATAGAACAAAGATGAAATATTTATACTAGAGTGTTGTTGCTATGCTTTCTTCTTCATCCCTTACCTCTCATGTACACAAATCCTGATTAAAAATCAGACGGACTATGGTTGAAAATGCAGGAGCGTAAAAACAATGCAAAGGGATGGAAGGTGTTCCCACTGGGCGTCAGCAGATTGTGCTCATGCAGCATGCAAATGCCTGAAGCATGAAGCTGGTCCACCCTATCTAAACCCAGTACAGGCGTGCTGAACATGCTGCACTATATAGAGAGATGGATTTCTGTTGACGGAAGCTTCGGACGAGAGATGCATGCCAAAGACCACCCCAAGCACACATACACAAGATCACCCATAGGCATGCACACACACACACACTCACACACACACACACACACACACACACACACACACACACACACACACATAAGCTTGACTAGCCGTTCATACATACAGGCAGACACACTCAGGCAGCACCACACACAGAAAGAAACAGCATGATGGGAAATGGTTTGGCTTCACGAGGTGAATGAACAGCAACAGCCCGAGGCAGGAGAAATTACAGGAAGGAAAGCCTTCCCTTTGTATGAGAAAAGGTGTGCACACACTTCTTTTGTGGAGCAGCAGGGGCATGTCAGGGGCAAAGTCCCCATGTCTCCATCTCTAATTGGAGCGTATCCCTCTGCCCTGTCCCTATCTCACTATGGTGGAGGCAGGATGCTGTGCTAATGGATAGCCCCCCTGTGGAGTGCTTGTCCTTGATGTGCTGTGTTGACGGTGGCCCATGCTGGGGGTAGACTGCAGATTAGAAGCAAATCAGAAGATTTGTTTGTCCTCTCCAAGCGGGGTGGGACATTCAAGGAGAAAGACCAGCCATGGCTGTGATGGAGTGGGTTGGATCGGTGCGACAGATGTGTGTTAGTGTGACTGATGTGTTCTGGGTGAGCAGGCTGCGCTGGGTCACCGACACCTGGAGAACGAACATAAGCCCATCCAAGAAATGCTTCGGCATACTGATGCTGTGTTTGTTTCGATCAATGTCCAAAAGGCAAGCAGCTGAGTCAAAGGTAGCTTTTTGTGATAACACCTTTGGTGAAGATTTAGGGGAGGATAACGATGTTGTAATTACCTGTGGTAAATTGGAACTGTGGATGCTCAATGAGCTATAAACAAGGTTACTCTGGTCCCCTTGGGGTAATTGTTTCAAAAGCCTGCAACAGTCTGGTCCAGTGATGGCGAAATTGGAAGGGGTGTTATCCTGTAATTTCTCAGATCACTGAAGCATGTCCTGTGTGGGCTGAAACTCAGGCTGATTTGAAATGGAAGCATAACTTTTCTGTTCCCTCTTACTGTAAGAGTCCAAGTCATTGGTCTCAATCAGCTTTTAACCCAGAGATGATAGGGTCCTGTGGGTCATTGGGCACCACCTGCGCTGCTTTTTACATTTCAGTGAGTATGCCAATTCATATTACAGAATATTTCTTCTGTCGTGGCCACAGTGCTTTTATGAAAATCATGTTGTATTAGAATAGGTGCACAGGTGGTTAAATATATGTTCCACCGGGTGGAAATAGCACGGTTGAACAGAAATACATCCTTTTTGATGCTCCTTGCAGATGGGCCGTCTGTTAATATTAGCATAATGGAATTCAGAGCACACTCACAGAAATTCACTAATTCATCACAGCATCAGGCCAAGCTAAATAATGCTGTGGCCCTTGAGCTTAGAAAGGGCGATGTGTTTCCAAATATTAGAGCAGATTGACTGTTTATAGCCGGAAAATCTGCTGGATTTAATTGTAGAATCTTAATACAAGCAGGCAGCATTGCATGGTGAGATGTCGTGTCGGTCACGCAGGCCTGACCATAGGAAAGCTGTGGACAAACAGGTGATCCCCATGATCTTGCTATGGCTTACTCCTTAACCCACATCACACCATGTAATGTTGAAATAAACAACCACTGCCTCGCTGCTTGGATCTCCCTCCGATTTCCAGTCCTTCTCTGCATTTTGTCCTTTGTATCTGACTAACCAGGGCTCACTTTAATACTGTACATGCATCTTTAGGAGAGCCACAGCCACTTTGATCAAAATTTGATTATTATACTTCTTTTAAAAGTACCACCCGAACACTGCAATGTCTGTGAGATTGAAAGATGAGAGGAATAACAATAAATGTGCTGCAGCAAATGTATGCTGGGAATGTCATTTTTGACTGCTATATGAGAAAATGTAATACAATGCATCATTGCCGTGTGCAAAAGTCGCAAGGTGTACATAGATTAAAACGCCCACACAGATGGACACACACACACCCACGCACACTCACACGCATCATCAGGATTGCTTCAAAATGCATGCGTTGCAGGCACTCTGTCTTCTAGACGTGCTCCCATCCATGATTATTAATGTGTTGCTTACATTATTTAGAATCTTTAAACTAGAAGCCTTACTATTAACACGCATATTACATTATTCTACCGAGGGTCAAAACTATGGAATTCTCTGCCTCTTCATTTTCTGAATTTGTCTTTAGTGTGGTTTAAAAGAGCCCTGAAATCACTTCTTCTAACCAACCAATTTTCTGGTATAAGCTGGGTTCAACCAATAATTTCCTTTGTCAGACGAGTTCAAAGAACTATCACGATTATCACTTGTTTTTTCTTATTGTCATTGATTGTGTTATTTTCTCTTTTCTCTTTCTTGGCTTATGGAAACTCTAAGCCACATCACATGAGTTAGGGGTTTAGTCGCTTAAGGATAGTGTTTGTGGATAATTATAATAATGTATATTTAATGAGTGTTGTGGTGTGTGTGTGTGTGTGTGTGTGTGTGTGTGCCATAACTATGACTACTCCATCAGACTTGAGTTACAGATGGTATCTATGGAATGCATTGTTAAGTACTATGCTAAACTATGTTTGTGGAGTTTTTTGTTCTTTTACTGTCTAAAAGTATTATAGATACATACATTGTGTATTCTTCATTGCTTTAATTATTGACTGTATCATGCTGCCTGCAGAATGCCACTTCGGTTTTATGGCATTTTTAAATTGTGGCATGTGTAAATTAAGAAACAAAACAAAACGAATAATCATGTAGGCGCAGGCCACATTAGTGTCATGTAGGCCCAATTAGGCCCCCATGAATTTAATTAAGCATGTTGTCTTTAATGTGTGTGCAGTTGCTGTAAGCTGCTAATGACGACATGATGTCCAGGAATGTCATTAACAGTTTATGTACATCGGACATCCCGCATCACCATCAGATGCATACAGATGTCAAGGGTGGTGAGATGAAGGTAGAAGGATGGAATGTTTGACTTAGTGGAATGATTGGAGGACACATCTGGTGACAGATGATCTTGGCAGATGATCATCATGGGTAATCAATCCATGATCATGGTCATCATGGTGACATTTACATTGAAGAACTGAGACCATGCTGCGCCTATAAAACCCATTAAAGGCCCGGTCTGTCACTTTTTAACCATATAAATTTCATGCACTTTTGAATATGAAATATATTTTTGTAACCAAATTATAAAAAAACATTCACTTTGTTTGGAATTGATTAGAACTTAAATTAGGCGTAAAACAAGCATTGCTGATTTAAACAAACATTAAAACCTGACCTTAACCATCAGTAAATGTTTATAACTTTGATTTAGCTGTTGTCTAACTGTTAGTCTGTTTATTTAAAGACCTGTCAATCAGTGTTGGAGTCAAAGCTGTGTTTGAAATTATGGTGACTCACCAACCCTGTTGATTTTGTTTTTGTTCATGGATTGCAACTTTAAAGCTGCAATACTTAACAATGGATCAGATGGTTACATGTAATATCTAAGGAATTGCTCTTGGTGACAAGCCCACAGAGAATAAGCAC
Organism: Nannoperca obscura; assembly: GCA_036024295.1. Classification (NCBI taxonomy): domain Eukaryota; kingdom Metazoa; phylum Chordata; class Actinopteri; order Centrarchiformes; family Percichthyidae; genus Nannoperca; species Nannoperca obscura. Next base: position 4,579 of record JAVQJL010004120.1, read on the forward strand.
CTGACTCTGCAGTTCCCCTCAGCTTTACGGAGCTTTTAGTGCCTTTCAGCTCATCGTTTTGGTTTGACGGCTGCAACTTTCTTGCCACTACCACTTGCTACATGCCCAGCACCAAAGAAACGACACCTTGAACATAGTTGGAACATTTAGCAACCATATAGCCTGATATTTATCTCAGGAGACCAAAACACAGAGTGAATATTAGACTTACATTTGCAGTAAGATGACCTGGCACACATTATCAGGTGTTTGCTCATGCTGCTCTGCTGGATGTGTAAATAGACAACTGTTTGCTAACATATTTGCCATATTAACTATATAAGGTGATACTACGTCAGTGTTGTGTTTACAGCTTGTTCCGCTGCCCCCAAGGGGTAAACTTAACATCACTCAATTCTGTTTTATGTATCAGTATTAATTCCATGTCGGATTAGAGGATAAGGTGTTGTCATATTTTGTCTTACAGATGCCAGCTACTTCTCTTTATCCTGTCAGGGTAGCCAACTTTATAAGACATAATAACACGGATCAAGTTGGTAATGTGATGTAGACCAACCTTGAATTTCATTTACAACATCAGAAGCCTCATTGTCACGTACATATATTGTCCCTTTCTCTTTGCAAACATTTAAGAGAGGAGGGGTTAGGGAGAGCTTACAATTATGCTTTTATTCCCTGTGTGCCTGTTAAGCTAAATACTTCAAATCCAGCAGAAAAAACATGAATTAATCTGGTCCATTTGAATGGGATAATAAACCCTGTGTAATAAGCATTATGTGCAAGTGAGTGGCAGCTTGCCTCCTGGCCTCTAGGTGTGTGTTAGAAAGAAAAAGAAAGAGAGAGAGAGAAGGAACATATGTGCTTGTGCGCTGATGTGTATGCCCATGTGTGGCTGTGCTGTCTGTTTATGTGCTTATGGATTTGTAACTCCAACAGGGGGTGAGGGGGGAATACAATTTTGTCTGTTGTGATCCAGTCCCAGCTGTGTCTCATTAACTGCTGTCATTTTAATCCTCTTAGTCAAATCCCATAATTTTGTCCATCAACAAAAACATAAGCAACAGGGCAATGATTAAGCCACCCAGTTTCAGTCATTCAAAATGGAGGAAGTCTAGATAGAGTCAACACTAGCTCAGTCACATCCATTCCGGTGTTGTGTAAAACAATCAGGAGGCCCGTCCTTTACATTTTCATCGATGACTTGGTGCAAAGCTAAGTTAATCTGGTTTGGATGGAATTCTGGGAGCTGAAAGGATTTGTTGTTTGTAGCTTTTCTCTGTTCATCTGCGGACTGTCTGGGGAGGATGAGCAGTTCGGTTACGTTATGTCCCACCCTGGGTTCCTGCAGTCAAATTCAAGTTTACCTATGTGAATTTATTTGAAAATGTATGACTGATTCAGTCTCTGCCTCCCCGTGGCCCAACAGTCCTCTCCCCTCAGTGATGAAAGCTATTTTCTTCTCTTTCCCCACACTGACAGCTGGTGTGTGCTCTCCACCAGCAACACTTCAGCTCAGACCAGCTCTATGTATAGATTGCCGTCACTGAAAAAGCCTATTTCAGTGGCTCTTGCTGCTATGAATATATGTGCAACATTCTGTTGTGCTTTATTTCCAGTGCAATTACCTCTTTCTCTCCAAATGAATCCAATAATGGTGCAATGCGCAAGCTCTTCAGGGTACATAAAATCCAACGTCTTTCGTGATGAGAAACTCAACATGATTGTCCAAATGTCAAGCTGTCCCCCGAGAGGCATTGTAATGTACACAGAGCTTGTGGTTGGTTTTAATTGTGACATTTATGAGATGTGGGAGAGCAACATTTGTTCTCCCTTTCTCCTATGCCAAAGCTACCAAGAGGATTCTTTTTTTTCCGTGAGAGTGAATCGTCCATTAATTGTGAGTACAACTGGTGAATCGATCTGTCAGGTAGTATTTTCCCGAGCTGCAAATTAGTTTCCCTGGAAGCTGTTAGACTAGCTATGAGAGGGTTGCAGTATGTCTCTGCCCAGTGTATGGTAATACCACATTGTGTTGCCATAGCTTCCCATGATGCCTATAAAGTTCAAATCAACACATTGCAATTACCATCTATTCCTCAGTGTACAGCTGCCCGTAGAGGCTGCCTCCACAAGGAGAGTTAGGACAAGCTTCACTGTTTTATTCTCCCGTATGTCATCCTGGGCAGAAAAACAAGATTAAATTGGTTCTTCTCAACTATTTGCTGTCAACTAAAAGTAGATGGTTCAGCCTCAGAGAAAAAGGTATCCTGCGAATCTGAGACCAAACACTCACTCAAACAGACAATAGAGGCGTGCATGCACGTATGCATGTGGATGCAGATGGACACACACTCATAAACAAATAAACCAAAGAAATTCAAAGGCAAATTCAAAAATGCACAAAAAAACCACACACACACACACACACACACACTCAGTAAACGCACGCACGGTAAAACACACAGTCAGACATTAGTGGCGTGTCAAAAGTCTGTCATTTCTCGTTTGGAAGATGTGAAGGTGTAGGCCGGATTTGTGACCTTTGTTGTGACTGTGAGGCGTGCTTCTCCCTCTTCGGAGAAGATGATTAATTTCTGCTATTTACATTACTGTCCTGAAGGCTCCTCAATAGGCCTCACACATTTGTCATTTCCACTGCATTGTTTCAAATGAAAATGAAACAGAATGTGCAGCCTTCTGGGCTTAAAAAAAGACTCTTTTAAACAGAGAAGACACAGGGAAAAGCTGTATTTGCTCATAATAAAACAGCAGTGTCCACATGGCACTGCAGCAGTCACAAAGTGCAAAGTGTTTTGGCTCTACAAACAACAAAATAATCTTGAGGGCCACAAGGTGCTGTGCTCTCACCATTTCTACACTGCTCTTGCTTAATTAGAGCCCTGATTGGATGGGCACAGTCCATAAACCAGCTATAACACTGGTTCAATCCAGCTGCAGATCTGCTCTGCTTTTTTAACATTGGTTTATAGCCTGCAGGAACCATGACATCCCCAGATGTCTGTCAGTGTATTCCCACACCCATGCAGCAAGCACACACTCATCTTAGTGAATTTATGTTCACCCTGTTCTCACTTCCTCTTCCTCCTCTCTTCCAACAGTTCAGGGCTTATTTCTTTCACCTCCTGGGAGTGTGGTGATGAAGCAAAAGAAAAGTGAGAGGAAGAAACAGGGAGTTAAAGGGAAAGTGAGACAGACTTGAAGGTGTCCTGAGAGCGCTTTTCGTTTATGGAAAATGCTGTGGCTAATCCTCTGAGTGTCACTGCACTCTTCGCATCCTAAATAAGGACCTCTTTTTGTACGGTAAGTACAGGCTCTTCCCAAGACGTGACTATCTCTGTCCCCAACCCCCCCTATCCGTTGCTCACTCAGCCTTGGAAAAACAAAAAGAACTAACAAGCAACTACATGAGCTTATCTTCATCATGACCATCATTAGCTTTCACCAACACGATTAGACTTCTTATGCCATTGGAAGAAAATCAGAAGCTCAAAGTCACTGCTTTCATCATTAGGGCCCGCTGAGTTTGACTGAAATGGGCTGATTGGAAAACAACAACCACTGATGAGCCATAAATGAGTTATGGTCATTTATGCTAATCGAAGCTACACACTACACGTACCTCGTTCAATGTTAAACAAACACTTTATTTTCCCAGTGAGAAGGGCTGGCATTTGTTCCCTGGGGTTGCATTACTACAGCTGGCCTACAGCTGTGATCATAACTTAACGTCTCCATAATGGGCTTGGCCCTCTAAGCAAGCTGACCTGTTAGGCCTGGGACTGCTTGACGGTGGTAATTACACATGTGAGCCATTTAAATGAGCATGATTAGCCAGTAACAAGCTGAAAGAGTGAAAGGAGGTCATTAGACAACTGCGTGCTGATTCATCCGCCAGTGGGAAAAACCTAACTGCTGCAGGTGAATATTTGTGTTGCTTTATGCTGTAATAGTTTCTCTAACGATGTTTATACTCATGGTGGTAAGCCCAACCATAATGAGAATCTTAAATTGTAATAAAATGTGGTTTTACTACTCTAATTTAAACCGAAGGCACACCAAGGCACAGTGAAATGGAAGTGCTTTGTGTTGCTGTGTCTGCTCAGGCAGATCAGAAAGTCAAAATCTATTTAATATCAGCAGTTCAGTTTGGGTCGCTCACCTTGTGTTTATTTCAGTCTTTGTTTAATTTAACCACATGCTTGTGTTGTCAGCGTAGCCCCTGAGCTACGCTCAAAGCCCCAGCATTGCCCTGTGGTATTTTTTTTCCCTTACCAGATAAAGAAACCCCTGGCTAAGCATATCAAAATAATGCACTTTAATGTGGCAGGTTTATTTATAGAATGAAGGATTTATAATTATTTTAGCATCAAAAGACATGCTGGATTGTGCCATTATAAAGCTTGTATGTGCTACTCGCCATCATAATATCTGACAAGCAGCTCCAGGCACTTTCACTGTGTACTGTGAGCAAAAGTCCAACTCTGACAGAGTTTATGTGGGCTTTCAATAATTCTCCTTGACCAAACTTTTGTTTTCCCGTTTAGATATTCATGAGTTTAAACACACAGCTTTGCAATCACTTTTACAGCCACCGCAGTCACTCCTGCAGGTGCCCAAATCTTTAATTAACCATCAAACATACATTAAAACTTTTATGGATTAACATTTAACCGCATTCCTCTGATCGTTTTAAAGGGAGCTGAGTGCACCACAGCAGCAGAACCAAAGAAAATATTCAAATCAGTTCAGTTTTATTTATATAGCGCCATATCATAACAAAGTTATCTTAAGGCATTAAAGAGGCAGAGAAAAACAGCCACATGACCATCTTGACTACTGCGGTCTGATGATTTGCACTCAACATGGAGTGAACCACAGTGTGACTGTGTTGTTTTGTTGAAGGCAAACGAATACGATCAAACGTTGCATTAAGTAGAACATGACATCAAATTAGACTCAGTGATTAGTGGCCTTAGTATAGGTCAGTAATAAAGCAGGACACATCTTCAGTAATCGCTCACAAATGCACATACCCATGCCCAAACACACGTTTGATAATGATCCTTCACTTGAAAAACTTATACAGCAGCAGGCCAGTTCCAGCAGCCATTGCCATTAATAACATATTAACGATGTATGTCTGCTTTGAAATTATAATATTTTTGCAGAGGCTCAATTTGAAATCCATCATGGTTTGGGGGGCTCATTACTAGTATATAGCCAAGGAATTATCGGAACAAGGGCCCTCGCTGCCTGTCTGTCATTACAACAGTGTCAGATGTGCTTTGGCTAGGGGGGTTGTTAAAGGGAGCACGGGGACTTATCTGCTCAGCTGTAAAATGATTTTCTGTCTCTTCAAGAGATACCGGGAGCGTGTGTGTGGGGGGTATCAGTGATCTGAGAGTAATTAAGATATGAGCTCACATCACACAAGGGCTTTGCACGTGGGAGACGAGCAGATAAAATTGAACGTGAAATAGTTGAGTTTAAAGGGGGACTTTGATTAATTACAAAACTCTCAGAGGAGGCCCACCCCTTCTTAAATTGAACTGCCATCCAATAGCAGCTGCTCTGGACCTGATGACCTCAACTCCTCCCCTTTATCTTTAATAGGCAGGTTATCTCGTTATTCATTGCAGCTTACCCGTTCATTTGCTATATTGCTCTTTCTGCAAGACTGAAATACATCATTATCTTTGTATCAAGCTGTTCCACGTAAAGATTTTCTTTAAAGGGTAAGACAATCGTGTGCTCAATGGAATTTCAATTGAGTTTATGGCACATAACCTATCTACACTGTTCTTTTTTCCTTTCACTGCGTACACTCTTTGCTGATTACAAGGTTGCCTCATTAATTTAATAATATAATAAATCTGAAAATAGCTGCTTGTGTCATTCTTAAACCTTGTTAAATTTTTAATCAAAGGAATACGTTTGACATTTTTGGAAATACATGATTTAGATGAGAAGACTGATACCACTCTCGTATATCTGTCCATAAAATATGAAGCGACAGCCAGCAGCTGGTTAGCTTAGCTTAGCACAAAGACTGGAAACAGGGGGAAACAGCTAGCCTGGCTGTGTACAATGATCCTGAATTAATACTGAACTGTTAAAATGACAATTCTTTATTTCACGGGGGGTTAGCTGCCATACTTTTTATTGGCTCTGAGTAGTTGCCAGGCAACCAGCAGACACTAGAGGAAGTTATTGCTCCCTGCCAAAAAATACAGTAAATACAATCTGGTACATGACCTTTGTTTTACAATTTACAGTTTCAGTACAAACAGATATAATGTGTTAATTAATTAGCTTTAGGGGTGCTGGTAAGTGGATTTTGTTACTTTTGAATAAATCCAAGCCAGCTGTTTCCCTGTGTGTCCGGTCTTTATGCTAAGCTAAGCTAACAGACTGCTGGCTGTAGCCTTATATGAAAAGGACAAACTAGTATGAATGTATGTGATGCTTTGTGCATTCATTTGGTCAGATTTGGGGCTGCTAGGGATCAGTTCCCCACAGCAAATAATTGCCCATTTCTAGGCTGGTTAGTTACACAACAAAAGCAGTGGGAAGTGAATGTGGGAAAAAAGGAAATATGCAAATAGAAGGAGCCTCACCCTGGGTTTTCTTATGGATTGATCATCACGTGCATTATCTGTCACTGAGTCTCTGTCCATATCATTTCCTGTGACTGTGGTTTGTGTGCTTTCTAGTAAAGCAGAAATGAAATTACAAAAGCAGCTCACAGAAGCTTTAGATTAAAGTGCTGATGCTTATCACAGTTTACTGATATGATGTATTTAGAGAAAGGCCTCATTTACTCAGGTCATTTACTCTTCCTCCAAGTTGCAATGCTTAAGACTGATAACATTTTCAAAGGGAGTAAATTGATTTGCCTCCTCCTAGCTGGGTTAATAGGCCACACTTATATTCACCCCAAGTGTTCAGTTTGCTTTTCAACCCTTGTCTCCCTGGGCTTCTGGACTACACCACAAGATATTAGGTCCAATGACAGATCTCAGTTCACTGGTTGTTCCACTGAATGCTATTCACATATGACTGACAATTCTTTCATAAATACAAGAAGAGGAAAATAAGAGGGGACACGAGACAGAAAGCAGAAGAGAAGCACATTTTGGTGTCCAGATAAAGAGGAGGTGGAAGAACTGTGTGCTGTGCCTTCATGATGATATTTCACCCTGAACAAACAAGCTGAGCCTCACAGAGAGAGGAAAGCATCGATCTACCCTGCTCCAATCATAATACATCCACTTTTCCCCAAGTTTACTTTCTGGCATTCTATCAGGACTTTATAAATTATTTTGGGAGACAAATCGATGTGTTGCTTTGCCCCTCTCTCTGCTGAGTGAAGGGAAGTTTGATTGTGACCAATGTGTGTGTATGTGTGTGTGCTTATATAAATGTGTCTGTCCATGCACGTGTGTGTGTGTGTGTGTGTGGATACGCTCGAGTGTTTGTGTGTCGTCTGCTTTGGAGGCATCATCTGCCATCTGGCCTCAAAGTACAGGGGCCACATGGTGGGAAAGCAAATGTCACTGATCAGGCCAGCCAATGCCAAGTCCCGACAAATGACGTCAGGAGAAGCCCACACTGTCACAGCCCGAACAAACAACTCTGCCATCAAGTCCGATCCGCTCTTGACCCTTTGCCTCTCTTTCAGTTGCTTGTAATGATGGCGATGGTGAACTAGGAATTAAAGCTTATCCTAGCGTTGCACTTAGTGACAGTCGCTCTAGGAAGAAGCCGGATGCCTAACAACAAGTACAGTATATCTTTAGGGATTAGAGAGATGTTTAGGGAGTGTTCAGAAAACACTGATGGCCTGAACTTGTGGGTATTTATGGCCTGTCAGCCCAGTCAGATCCCCTAAAAAGACAACAGAAAGCAGATCCAAAAACAAAGGTTGAATATCTACATCTGAGCCAACCGTATAAAAGCCAGTGACATTTAAGTATCAATTGGCTGAAATGGCAATGGAATTCTGAACACGATTCATTGAAAAAGTGCCTCACATCTGCCAAACAAATATGATTTCAGTGCTGAAACAGATTAGATAATATTTTTTCTATCTTGGATGCAATCCCATGTGCTCCAGCGTAACCTTCATTGTAATCTATGTGCACCAATGATGGGCAATGAACTCTGAATATTCTGATAAATCTGATCTGATCCTGAGCTGAACTTTGCCGCTAATGTCTGTCTTTTTTTAGCCCATCACTAAGGAGCACAGAAGCAGCTGGAACATAAAGGTTTCAACACTTGCCACAGCTTCATTTCAATTTGGCGTTGTGGACACAGACAGTGTGAACCTGTTAAAAGCCTTTTGTTTAGATGTTCACATAGCATCTGCTCAGCACCTCTGCAGCGGGGATTGTGTTCAACAGATGAGGCGGATAAACAATGCAATGCCCTTGGAAAAGAATTACTATTTCAATGAGTGTTTACCAGTCGGGTGCCATGCTGTCTTTGGTTTTTAATTACACACCGTGAGATAAACACACATCTGTATTTTTCTGCACTGCTACGAGGCCAAAACAAAAAACTACAAGGTTGAACTGACAAGCCAAGGCGAGGGAAAGTATGGTTCAGTTTAGTTTCATGGCCATGCTTTCCATTTTTTAGCTGATGTGGCTGTGTGCAGTGGTAGTTAAGGGACTCTCAGCTGATCGTGCAGTGATGTACTGTACTCGAGGAGTTTTACAAAGCCCCAGACACATGCTGCAGTGTATGTGCTTTAGCTATAGGCACAGACACTCACAGTGACAGACACCTCCCTTCTCTTCTACTCCCTTCTACACCTCTACACCAGATGACAAGAGCTACTTTCCCTATAGACACAGTGAGAAGGAGCTAGGTGAAAAACAATTAAAAATGAACTAGTGGGTGGAACACTTGTCCCCATTCATTGTTTCCCATCCAGAAAGTATGGTATATGAATGATAGAAGATGATTTAATGAGCAAGACCATATTTAAACAGTAATTGTGTGTTTTTGCAAGTCTATAATGGTGCTAATTGCACCAGGGCAGTAGGCTTTAACATATTTAGTGGTCTCTCGTGGCAGCAGAGAGTGAGAAAGTTACAAAACCTAGTATGTCTTTAATGCTAAAAAACTCAGGTAGCATTACAAGTGCTGTGAACCACACACACACCCATATGGCCTATGTGTAGCTTTCTGACAGCCAGCAGTTTATCCCAGCAATCCTGACAGGGATACAACACATGTTATATTATCACATTTTCCTCAAGCAGAAACACCAGCCTCTCACTCCCGGCGACTCCCTTCCCTGCAGTACACGGCACACTCACACAAACACACGTATAAATAGCTTCACACATGACTGCATGCTTGTGTACACACACACACACACACAGACACAGACACAACAACACCAGCTACCACGTGCAATAAAGAACCAAGAACACCTACTGTACTTTACACATCCTCGGGGGGGTCAATAACTCATTAGAGCCGTGGAAAGGCTGAGGCAGCTGAGGGAGATGACGTGGTAGGAGAGGGGCTGTGTGGCTGTGGGCTGTTCACCTGATCAGCATGTCATTGTCCCCAGAGGTCATGAGGACAATTCATGACTTCATTAGCAGCACCTCATAAAACATGCCAGGGTGTTTCCAGGCCTGAAATAGGGTACTGTGTGTAATTTGCCTGTTTTATTTGTCCCTAACCTTTTTCTCCCTTTCTGAGATTTTTACTACTCATCCTATTGGCTTTTTATTTATTACCCTTTTATCGCTTGTCATGAACTTTGCATCTTGTTGAAATGCTCCATAAAACTAAAGTCTATTATGAGGTTAAACTAGCCCTCTGTCCCACTACCAAGTCAGTGCAGAGCATTGGCCGATGTGATTGTCTTTAAAGGCAATGTAGGCATTGAAGCAAATATTTGTAGATGATTCATTCTGGTCGCTTTTTATCTCTGGCTTAAACTCACAAAATCGCTTCAGTAGTTTCAAATATTTCGAATTTCTCTATTGATGACCTGAATTAAACAGCGGCTGCCCCTTCACTTCTTCCTTAACAAGCCCTGGCACGTCTCCAGTGAAGGGGACTCATCTGTTTAATCATCTCAATCACTGAGCTGGACCCGACTAAATATAGAATACAGAAAACAGACGGCAGTGTGGGCTGCACCAGTGTACTACAGTGGACAGACTGTTACTGTCAATGGATCAAATGCAAAAAAGATGGCTGTGAGAGAGAGAGCCTACATAAAAGTCTACCAGGCAGCTAATGTGTGTGCGTGTGTTTCTTTTGGGAGTGTGCCTGCATGTTACAACACTGAGCACATTTAAGGACCTGTTTACAAAATGTATCCTGTTACACAACCTAATCCCAAAGACTCCAGTGTCACTTCAGTGGAACAAGTTCAAAATGTCAGCAGGCACTATTTGGTTAGACAGGACAAAAGCCTGATTATGTGTTTGTAAAATATTACTGAAAGCGACTTAAAACCATAATGCATGTTTTTTTAAATTTAGATTTATGCATTTATTGTACTTCCAGATCAGTGGTCTGCATCTTTGAACTGATGTCCACTCAAAATGCCAAACAAATGCCGGATGAGTTGTTCTACCTTGTTAAGGACACATGCTAATTACTTGATCCAAAGAGTAAATCCGTAAATACACAGACAATGTAATTAAATCATCTGCACAGCTCTGTGTCAACACCAATCATCTGAAATAACCTTGGAACTTCTTGGAAATGAGCGCGTTCAAAACTATGTCAGCACCTTGGATGATGCTTCTCTGGCCACCGTAAACCACCAACATAAAAAATGACTAGTCCTCTGTAGTGTGTCTGTCGATATACTGTGATGGTGTTTTGAAAAGAGCACAGGATAGAACTGTGGGTTCACTTGTTGAACGATCTTATTATGATTTAGAAAATGCACAAATCGAAGGCAAATGTATATGAGGAACGAAAGATTCAAAACTGGGATGTATTTTCACTTTGTCTCACACCCATAGTCATTTTATGAAGCAAATATGATGTTTTGTCAGAAATTCAGAACGTTTTTGACAAATTGCTTCACTTTACTAAAATTGCAGGATATGTAAATGTTAAATAACCACTTTGAATACCTTTTAAATTAAAACACTGTGGCTATCTGTGCTCAGACACTCTTGCAGCAAGTCTGGCATCCAGCTCAGCTGGGACGCCTGTGTTTGGTGCCATTTGGCAACCGCTGGAATATTTAAATGCCCTGATGAATACATAGCCCCTGGGCCTGACTGCTCAAACTGAACCCTGAGTGTGCTCTGACATGTTCAGCATACACTAATGGGACTTCTGACAGTCCAGCACATTCATCCTGCAAAAACTCAGCATTGTGCCAGAGGCTGGGTGTGAATGTAGTGCACTGGCGGAAGATCTGGAAAGCAAAAGGCCACAGGTCTCACTGGTGCAGCATCTAATGTCTCCACAAGCAGCCACTTATTGTCAAACTGTCACTGAGCAAGACACTGCACTGCCTTCTCACTTGTTGGATATTACAGTACTTTGCATAAGAGCAACAGCTGCAGTAGATTTTCTAAAGAGAATGAATCTACACCTCATTTCAGTTGTGGCCAGACATCTGGGTTAATGGTCAAAGAGACCGTCCATATTGTAGAAGTTCAGCAGCTGTGTGTACTTAAGCATCGCTCTGAACCTCTGTGTGCTCAGCTGAAGCTGGAGAAGATCTACCGCTAAGTGACTGCAGCGTAAAACATGCTGGGGAAACTGTAGGACCTGCACGCACACAGAGCCACGAGAAAGTGGCGCCTGCAGAGACGTTGAAAGCCTCCGGTGCTGTCCGTGGTGCTGAAAAACAAAAATGGTTCAAACGGGACCGAAATCTGTTCACGGCTGAGTGGGCACGTGCTCTTTATGTCCTAATGCGTGGATCTGAAGCCAAATATGGCCAACGCAGCGACACATGCTTCACAGTGGGCTCAGCTGTCTCGAATCCCCTCGGAGATGCCAGTGTTGTGTTGTGGAACACAAGAGACATTTAATTGATTATGGTTATTTTGGAAAATGTCAGTAGAGCAGTGTAGCCCAATGATGTTGACCTTTTAAGCCGCGCAACTCCGCTGCACGGCATCACAGGACGACGCATTTCAAGACACAATATCTGAACGATCTGTTGCAGATCTGAAATACGTATATTTGTTTCTTTTGTTATTACATTTTCTTATTTCTTATTACATATTACATTTCTCTTACATATTGCAATCAATACATGTTGCCAAGAAACCATGCGTGAAAACAAACAACATACGACTCTCAGCTCCCCAAAGTTCATATTTTCATTCTCTGTATTGGAGATTTTTGGAATAAAAAAAAGGGGGAAACTTCAAAGGACTTTGTGCATTAATGCGGATAGAGAAAGCTCACATTTCATCACCACCTCAACAGAAAATAAGCCATCTCCTTTAAAATAATTCATGATATTAATTGTAACATATAAAAAAAAAAAACACACACATTTGGGGGTTAGGGTCGAATGGTGTGGGGTTCGCGGTGTGTGCACCAGGAGGAAACACACAAACAAGCGTTAACTTGAGGTTTTGGAGGTGCCGCCTACTTAGATTACCATTACGCATTGATTAGTCCCCCCCCCAACCCCCCCCCCCCCCCTCACAGCGAAGCAGCAGAGGAATTTCTGGGTGCAGATAGGACCACTCCTCTCTCTGCATATGATTTTCTCTCCTCTCTCCACAATCTGGCTCGGTGGCGAGGAGGGGGAGGGTGGTCTTGCAGTCGACGGGAGGAACAGGAGTTTACCGAGGAGTAGCTGCAACGGGAGGAAGAAAAAAAACGAATGCAACTGAGCGCCTTAGCCTCGCGGACGCCGAGAAGAGAGAGAGAGAGAGAGAAAGAGAGAGCGAGAGAGAGAGAGAGAGAGAAGACAAGATCGCGCTTGGACAAATGACCACTCTCTGCCGAGAAACTGCCCCCTGAATTGTTTAACTTGTTGATGCGACGCTATTCTACTGTTTCCCCTCTATCGCGTGACTGCAGTGACAGACAGATGGGAGGCGGAATCGCAAGTGTTCTTTTCCGAGGATAGGTATTATTTTTTTGTAACTCACCGTGGATGCAGTTTAAAGAGCAGCCTTCCCTAAGGTGGGTGTTTTTTTCTTTTTTCTTTTTGTTAGTACTTAGATTCTCATCCCTGCTCATTGACCGGTGACGTTTTCGAAATCCAATTCATATTCTGCCGCAAAGTAGGCTTCCATAACTGAACACTTACAATGAGGCACTGCTTGAGAGTGACACTCAACAGTGCTATGCGCAATGTCAGTAGAAGTAAATGGGTTTGTGTGTTTTCTCATTGCATTCTGTTAACCCTAGGTGCTTCAGAGCCCTAACCACCGGTGTCTCTATCTGCTGTTCTTCCCGCAGATGCAATTCATCTCTGAGCCATAGCACTGTGATAACCGGAGCCGGGTTGAATTAAACACTACAGGTCAGCATGGCAGCAGGTGTAGCGGCGTGGCTCCCGTTCGCCCGAGCGGCGGCCATAGGATGGATGCCTGTGGCGAGCACCCCGATGCCCATCCCTCCCCAAGAGAAGAAGAAAGGCCAGGACGGACTCATCATCCTCAACGTGAGTGGGACTAAGTTTCAGACGTGGCGGACCACTTTGGAGAGGTACCCGGACACTTTGCTGGGGAGCACGGAGAGGGACTTCTTTTTCCACGAGGAGACAAACGAGTACTTTTTCGACCGCGACCCCGACATCTTTAGACACATCCTCAATTTTTACCGCACGGGGAAACTACACTATCCGCGCCAAGAATGCATATCCGCGTACGACGAGGAGCTCGCTTTCTTCGGGATAATCCCCGAGATCATTGGGGACTGCTGTTACGAGGAGTACAAGGACCGGAGGCGCGAAAATGCGGAGAGGCTTCAGGACGACGAGGAGATGGACATGAGCAATGACGTCACGCCGGTGAACCTGACGCACCGCGAGTTTCTGTGGCGGGCTTTCGAAAACCCTCACACCAGCACCTTAGCTCTGGTCTTCTACTATGTCACGGGCTTCTTCATCGCCATATCAGTGATGGCCAACGTGGTGGAGACGGTTCCGTGCGGAACTTTGCCCAACAGGTCAAAGGAGGTTTCCTGCGGAGACCGTTACGCGCTGGCTTTCTTTTGTTTAGACACTGCGTGCGTCATGATATTCACCGTCGAGTACCTCCTCCGTTTAATCGCAGCTCCCAGCCGCTACAAGTTTATGAAAAGTGTGATGAGCGTCATCGACGTGGTCGCCATCATGCCTTACTACATCGGCCTGGTCATGACGGACAACGACCAGGTGAGCGGTGCTTTCGTCACGCTGAGAGTCTTCCGGGTCTTTCGGATTTTCAAGTTCTCCCGGCACTCCGCGGGGCTGCGCATCCTGGGCTACACCTTGAAGAGCTGCGCCTCCGAGCTGGGCTTCCTACTATTCTCCCTCACCATGGCTATCATTATCTTTGCAACGGTCATGTTTTATGCAGAAAAAGGCTCCACAGCCAGCAAGTTCACCAGTATCCCCGCAGCGTTTTGGTACACCATTGTCACCATGACAACACTGGGGTAGGTGGCTGCATATAGTCCAAAAAAAAAACAACCTTAAACCTTGTTCTTTCGCTTTCAACTCTTCATAAATCACTGCCTCGACTGGCTTATTGCCTTTATGAAACATCCATTCTTTTAGCGAAACACGGTAGCCTACAAAACAAGTCCTCAATTACTTAATTACAACAATGCCCCGGGTTAATAAACCTTTTTTTTAATTCCAATTCTTGAGGAGTAGTTAGATTAGCTTGCCGAGCGACATACGGCCTAATTAGCACACACGGTCGGCCATTGTTTGAACAAATTGTCGTGCGGCCACAGGTGTGCGTTTATTGGGCATATTAACGGCCTCGAGCGCTACTCGGTCTATTACGAGGGCAGGAAGCCTTCATAGAGGCGCCTGTGCGTCATTCCCTGCCTATCAATGAGCCTGAACCTCACAAGCAGCCCTTATCCGAAGGCTGGGCCTCGTCCCTTCCTGTTTTCGAGGGTCTTTATTAGGCGCGCTCTTTTGGAAAAGGTTGCCGCAGTGAACGCAGAAATTCTGGCCAATCAACAGGCGTTGCAGGGATGTTATTTATTTATTTTAATTCCACCTGAGAGTTTTCTTAGGACCAAAGAAAGACTGGCTCCTAACCGGCCACGATTCATGCATATCTGCATAAATATATTGCATATATATACGCCGAGACACACGTGCGGTGATACAATTGAAGGAAAAGTAGTTAGTAGCACAAAATGTAGCATATAGACCACACACACACACACACACACACACGCCTCTCCTCTGTCTCTCATTCATCCTCTCAGCCTCTCTCTCTCTCTCTCTCTCGCTTCAGTGGGGTACAGTAAATATTTGAATGCTAATTTCATGCTCGTGAACAACGTCAGCTGTACAATGTGCTGATGTAGCATAAAATAATTAAACGCGGTTAAGACGATTACATCAAATGAATGTGTATTGATCAGCGCACTCAGCCGCTCAGCTGCTTGACGTGGGTTATTATTGTTATTGTTGGTATATTATTACCACCATTCACTCCAGCTCAGCCCTCTGGGGCGGAGCGCTTTCCAAGGTGCTGAAAAGTTGTGTCAGTGAGCCGACTGGCTGCCATTTGGTTTTAATATATTCAAACGAGTAAAGTGAATTCGGCGTTTGGCTGCCTGAAGCTGCCGCACGCACGAGGCTGAGCAGCTACACAGTCGATGTTAGTCCTCACGCGTTCCTCTTCACTGATGACACATAAATGAGGTCCTGTTGATATAATGTTGTCTTTTAATTGGAAAGTCATAAAATGACAGATCAAACATTGCAAAACAAATTGCCACTGGCTGCGTGTGCTTGTGTGTGTCCGTGCTCGCCTGTGTGTCTGCAGCTGTTTATATGACTATATGTGTGTGTGTGTGCTTGAGATGTGGCATAATTCTGTGAATATAAAGTTCAGATGCACACTTTTTTGTATAAATGTTGGACCAACTGATCCATACTTCATACAAACAAACTGAATAATACGCTTGATTTTTGGCGTGTTTGACATCGAGCCTTCTTGTTTTTGTCTGCCCTGATATCTGCATTGATGCAGCCACTCTGCACCTGGTTACCATTCAGCTCTGCAAGCAACATATGTTGTTGTTATTATTAATATTTGTATTATTATTTATTGCCACTACACCAACCTCTCTCTATCTGCTGTCATGCTGCAGGTGACACGAGTTAGTGGATTTTACTGTCTTCTTAATGGCATACAGAGCCTGCCCCTGCATTCAGTCAATACCAGTCGAACTACCACTCACCCTCGAAATAACCAATGAGCACATAATTAGTAATATGCGCCATTTGGTGAATGAAGCTGCCACCTCAAATGTAATGCTGCATTGACTGTGCTTTCCATTCAGATTCAAAGCGCAGATGAAATGTGAGTTGTGTAAGAGGGTACATTATTTATCTTTGGGGAGCAACAAAGATACTGCTGCATTCAGCTTGGAATCCCCTTTGTGTTTTTTAAGATGGATTTGAAAAAGATGTTCTGCTGTGCGAGAACAAAAGTGAAATGTCCTTGGTAATGGGGACGTTTCTGTCACTCCATTGTGAACCATGACAGCCAGGCTGACAGATTTGCAACCTGAACTGGAGCCTTGCAGTGGTGCAGAATGCTGCATAGTGGACCACCGGTGGAGAGGCTGAATAACCATCACTGAAAGACAAAGTCGGCCCCCTCTTATGATCCATCATTGTCTGAGGTGTGCTTTTAAAAGGCGTATCTCATATAACCCTCGAGTAGAGCTGGATTGTGGTTGTCACTGAACACAGCAGTGAGGAAAATATCTGTTGGCTTACTCTCCTCCAGTAACCTTCAAATGCTTATCTGATCATGGGAAATGAGGTATTCTGCTGGTTTGTTTCAGATCACAGCATGCAGAAAAATGTATCCAGGTCTAACAAATAGTTATATAAGTCAGATATGAACAGGGTAGCCTTTTCACTCGATTGCAAATAAGCTCTTTAAAGACTAGCGGGGATGCTACTG
This sequence comes from Nannoperca obscura, assembly GCA_036024295.1. NCBI lineage: Eukaryota > Metazoa > Chordata > Actinopteri > Centrarchiformes > Percichthyidae > Nannoperca > Nannoperca obscura. The sequence continues at coordinate 21,723 of JAVQJL010004120.1, forward strand.
GCTGGAACCTCCCTTTGAGACATCTGATTTCATTCTGATAGCCAATGATGCTTTATGCCTGTATGGTGTCATGATGCCTTTCCACTACATATATTTTCAATTTCCGTGACTCACACCCTGTGGAAGTAAAGACAGTGGCATGCGTTCTCTCCCCTGCTGATGGCTCATTGATTGTGCTTAAGCAGACGTGCAGACATTGGGAGAGCAGGGGCTCCTGTTCAGAGGCACTTGGCAGGCAGCCTGAATGAAAGGGAAGGGTGCCTGGAGACCAGTGGAGAATCAATAGCAATGTGCAGCTGCGTGTCACACCTCTGTGTGTCTATTGCTCTGTGCCACCAAACACAGAACAAGACCCACTTATCCCTCCTTATTTATTGAGCCTAATCTCTATGGCTGCTTTCAGATTCCCCATAAAGAGGAATCTTCCTCTGTCAGAATGATCCTGCCAAGATCATCAAGAACTGGGTGACTGGGTGTAAAATATGAGATTTCTATCTGCGGGATTGTGTTTTGCAATATCGTTGAAAACTGCACTAAGGTCTGAGAGTATAATTTTGTGACTTCATTTAATATTGTCCGTTTAAGGCAGCGACCGATTCCAACATAAAGATAACGCTGCACTTTATTAGGCTGGAATCAGATGTTGCAGTGTTTTCTTGCTCTTGTTTTCTCTGAATGATCCACACAGTCAGGGTGAATTAGCTGCAGAGGGAGTTTTTGGTGCTTCAGATCTTTTAAGTGATTTAAGGTGTAATGGAGTGCACTGCTGAGAGCAGCTGTGAAAACGGTGGAAGTCAAGCGCAACCCACAAGGGAAGAGGAGCGAGGAGGACAGGGTTTAGTCTGACATAGAGGCACACGCGTTCCTCTGGACACAAACACGCATTACCTGATGGACATGACGGGCCTTAGCTTCCGACACAAACTGTTTCGCAAACACTTTTGCAATCATCATAACAATATCCTTCTTTCAGACACTGCCTCCGGATAATGCTGAGAGGAATGATTATTCTAATTACTGATTTGTTGCAACATTTACTATGTGCATTGTCCTGCGGAGCCAACAAACCCGGCTGTACATTGTAGTCACTCAACAGATGCAGAATTTATTACCATGTCGTTTGTCGGGGCTACAGCTCCACCCACCAAATGCGACTGGGAAGGCTTGACAAGTGAGCCCTATAAAACTCTCAGGATAGGATTTATACGACACAGGAGGCAAGGTTAACAGACACAAGGGTCACTGTAGGGCCCATAAACCACCAGAAGTATAACCATTATCATGCTTGCCAGTTTTGACACCTCAACCCCATGGCAATCAGAGCCTACAATGCAAAGCGTTAACTTCATCGTTCAATGTGGTGCAGAGCAAAGCTTTTTGAAGTCCAAGCCCTTCACTGCATGTCGGAATATAATTGAAATGTACAGGAACAATCTGGAGGGCCTTTTACTGTATCTGTACCCAAGAGATAAGGAATGCATTCTTGATGATATGGTACTTGTGTGGTTGATAAGTTACCACGGTCCTAGCAGGCAATGCAGAGAATTTTCACTCTTTTTTTTTTTTGTTTTCAACTGAGCGCGACAGTCAGCGAGAACATTTGGTGTGTTTGATTATGCTGCAATGGGTGTAATTGTTGTTTTCTGCAGAATACATTACAGCACTTGGCATTGTGTATGTTATGAAAATCAGCAGTCCATTATGAGCAACGTGATGTATTACTGTGTAAAGCAGAAGTGGCTGATGTGAGTAGTGTAGGCTGCCATTAGCCTGTAGGCTCACAGTGCCCCTGCAGGTGCTTCATTGGGGAGGAGAGGTGATGCTAATATGAGGCTGGTATAATAGTCCTGAAGTGACAGGTGACTTAATGAGGGGAACCTGGCACTGAAATGTGTTCTGTGCAAGCTCCTTTCTGCCCATGCAAATGACTGCAGAACAGAGGAGTGAGCGTTAGGGGCGGGAACAGGCAGCCTTCTTCAGGGGAGATTAAGATCATTGTGAAAGACAGAATCTGTGAAAAGAAAAGAACAGAGATGCTCTTTTCCCTGCAAAACTGAAAATACATTTTTTTCTTAAATTCTTTTTGTTTTCATCTCACTGAAACAGTTTCACACTGGCAGCTAGAGATTTAAAAGGGTGTTGTGGAGGTGTGAGTTGAATGATTGATTAACATTTTATAGGCATTCATATATTACAGATTTATTGCATCATACGTACGCATCATCGTACTTGAATAGCTAGAAACTTCAAAGATTTTCAAATGCACCTTAAATTACATTTTAATGATAGTATATATTTTTTTTATTGAATAATGCAATGTCAAAAAGAAAATGTATTTGTGGTCAGTCAACCGTGAACTGCAAAACAGATTATGGCCAGCTGGTAGGTTGATGTGAGGATACTGTGTGTGTGAACTGACTCTAAAAGCAGGCATGCGTCACTGCGGATGGTCAGATTGATAAATAATCTATATGGCAAGGACAAAATGGCTGTCCCTCCATTTGATTCGATTTCTTTGACAACCCGTCTTCGATGCAGCGCCAATAACACTCATTCCATGCGGAGGGGGGGCGGTTATTAATTCACTTAGAATGTGCTGCATTAAGCAGGGAAATACTAGCATGTTCTGCACTTGGGCCTGGGTAACGTAGTGCGAGGACATAAAATATGGCATCAGTGTTTTTTACTCCGCTCAGCATTTTTATCTTTGTATTGCAAGCAATGCCAAAGATTAATGGGATTTTCCAGAACAAGATTAAAGTTACTTCAAATGAATGCAGCATCACTGCATTAGGAAATAAGGAGATATGTGAGAAAACACATCACCTCGATTTCATTGTTGTTAGAAAGCATTTGCTCTGCCTGGCTCCAATTCCATCCAATCTAACTGCCTAGAAACCCTGACCCAGCTTGAGTGAATGAATGAAATGGGGAAATATTGCCTATTATGTGACTATGTCCTATCTTGAAAGTTTATGTGTTGTAAAAGATATCGGATGTAGCGTATGCCGCAAGATCGCTGGATCAAATGGTGTGCAAATGATAAACCCAAGCCCAACAGCTATCTTCTCCTACAGTGCTGCATGGCTTATTTACATATTCAGTATTTACATACAGATGAAAACGGCTTGTCTTGTCATGGAAATTGGTATGCAGACACACATAATGCCTCCTCATCACTTTGTTGCAATCTACAACAGTATTCAAAGTGGATTCTCTTTAGTTTAGTCTCCTAATTTACACTGTGCTCAGTATTACAATAAATGTACAAAAAAAAAAGATTTAGGAATTGTCAGATTATATGTAGAGCTCGTTATTCGAAACACTAATTCGTATTATTACTATTACTATTATTACTATGCCTATTTGCTATGCTAAAAATGCAATTTTGTAGTGTCACTCATCACTAAGGATGAGTGACACTACAACATTTTTGAGGTTTTGATCAAATACCAATTAATACCAGGGTCTGGCTCTAAGGTATCTCCTACATCGAATGTACAGTAATATAATGAAGGGGAGACCCATGTGCCTTGATTCATGAGGTGAATATTATCATCACTAATAGGCTACTTATGAATATATTTTCTTCGCCACCAAATTTACAATATCTGTACAGCACATGACACCCTCTCTCCTTAGACGCTTAACTCAGATATGGAAAAACACCCCCAAAAGGCCTGTAGCTGGAAATAAATCCATGAAAAGTACATTACATTACATTTGGATACAATGACAGCCTCCATTGCACATGGGTATGATGGGCCCTAGTGCATTCCAATTACTAGTAATAAAGCACACACACCAGCCTGCATACATAAATATTTTTATGTGTTGGATTGTACAGTACAATAGAAATAGTTACTTAGGCTATTGTATTGGAATTAAAATAAGCATATCATTTTGTTATAGATTGTTACTGACAATTTTACCTCCCCACAAAAAATGAAAACAATGACGGAGATGGGTTTATCTTTTCAAGGGCATATTTAGCACCATATTTAATTTAATGTGAGTTCTTCTTTGAACACAGCTGTATTTGCAAGGGCCTGTTCTCTACCCCCGTCCCATGGGCCCCAGTTTAACCGCACTGCCTGCACTGTTTATATTTACACCCCTGTTTGTATAGCTGACACTTTTATCCAAAGCGAGTTCTAATGTGACTACAACCCAAAATTGCAAGAATCATGCAAGTACATCACCATCATCAAATATGCTAAACTTCTTCAAGTGCTACATCTAGAAACAATAAGTGATAAAGTAGATAGAGATTTATATATATCATGATTCTAATATTGTTGTATAAATTTGCTATACATCTAGCAGTCACCTTTCCCTAATAGCTGTTTGTTCGTCAGTTTTTTGTGTCTCCTGGGAATGTCCACTGTGTTGCGTATGACTTGCTACTTTTCTGTATTTGCTTTTGTTTACTCCAAAATGCTCCTATAATGATTATGACGAGAACAAAGGAGGAAGTCAGGTAACGGTATTATAGACCCACCAAGTGTGCATAGGGAGAAGGTTGGTGTGGATGAAGGGTCTACAAAACAGCTGTCTTTAACACAGGAGATTCCAACTGACAGTAAACGTTGTTGTTTTTTTTTACCACCACCACGATCGTTCCCTAAAATAAAAAAGTAGTAGTCATTTCAACCCAAACCACGATGTTTCCATAAACCTAACCAAACCTTAACCATAGCGTTGTCACATCATGAAATAGTGATTTGTCATAGCTTTGGAAAGCACAGATAAAAGGATGTCCTGTAAATAGAGTTGTCAGATCAGAAAACGCTTTTATGTGTAATTCTAGAAGGCATGAGTAATAATTGCAAACATTGCATTGAACCTTCTCATCTACTGTACTGCCCTCTTATTCTGAAATTATCTTAACACTTTTTGAAGGTCTTTCTGTCTTCCATTGTGTCAGTTCATGTTCTTTCATTTTAGTCGGATCTCACTTTCAAGACAATAACATTTTCACATGCTGCAAAAACCCTTATTCAAGAACAGCCACTGACAAAAGAGACATAATCGTTACCACTCGCTTGTTTAAATTTTCATGGTCAGTGTTTCACTGTAAGGTCAGAAAACTCATTATCAACTCAACATAGTGTTGAAACAATAGAGGAACGTATTGTAATTCCCACACGGTCACATTAGCATTGTGAAAAAAGTCACTGTAATAAATTGGAGAGTTAAGCATATGCAAGTCAATGGCCTTGCACCTGTTACTTTTGTGCAACACTTGAGCTCATCGGCAAACAAAGAACCAGCTGCAGTTTGTTGTCATGGAGAGCTGTAATATTTTTAAGGTCAGCTATGCCTATCGGTACATTACTCTACTTTCCACATTGGCATGTAATGAGTGCTGGTTGAGGGAGAAACAGTTGTTCTTTTATTTATAGCCTGTCACTATGGTAAACATTGAACTAGCATTCATTATACAGAAATTCCCAGACCCAAACCAGCCTTCGCCCCCACCCTGACCTCGAAATGTGGCTTTGCAGCACAGATGTAGGGACAGAAAGTTGTGAGAAAGGTGATGACAGTCCCACTCGTCACTGTGAGGAGTTTAGGAGGGCTGTATTGCTCTTTGCACCGATTTCCTTCCCCCAGGCGCATGGGACAGCATAGCAAACACGGCATCTTGAAACAGTGCCAGCTTTTATAATGCCAGAGTGTGAGTATCCCTCCCCCTGACATTTATCTCTTTATCAAAAATGTCCCTCAGCCAACAAGCCAACATCTGTCATCAGCAGAGATTCAGAGATTATAGCTAACGGCAATCATCAGTCTGCTGTGTGAAAGAAAGAGAAAATAATTCAAAGAGTGATGTAACTTCTGCTGGTCTGACACCTCATCTGAAGAGTGATGGGATATCACTGTAGATACAGTTTTAAACAGAAAGTTATGCTGCTTTTAAAGCCTCTCAGCAAAACATGAACTGGGGTGAAATGAGAGAAATCCATTATCTTGACACTCACTCTAGTTTTTAAAGTACCTACACTTAAATGTTGTGTAGCGCACATTTATTTCATGGTGACACACTTTCATTGTGTGCAATGTTAACATTAGTTTCCGTCTTGTATCTTGTGAGAGTGTTGAAATCAATAGACTTTCATGTACCAGAGACAAACAGAAGGAATAGCTTGTCATCAGTTTCAATGAGTGTTGTGAAACTTTGATGCTTAAACATTAATTAAAATTTGGTTTACAGCCCATTCATAACGCCCGAAACGGGAGCAGCTTCATGGCAAAGTCATGAATATTGATTCAGCCGTTTGCCTGCTTAAAGCTCTGTTTCACTGTTCATGAACCGTCTCATTTTTGTGAGCGCTGAGGAATCTTGTGCCAGTTTACAGCGCCAGCGATACCACAATAAAAGATTCTCATGATCAATACTGATCCCACTTGAATGAAATCCACAGTGTTTGCTGTAAAGGCAGAATACAGATCTCTGTAAAGTATGGCTTTGAATCGAGCTGCCCATACTAGCCACTGTTAACCCAGTTTCATTGTTGAGTCTTTGCCACAGGCTCCATAGATTATTACTTCCTGTATGCAGTGTGAATGATAAGAGGCTATGTCCCATTTCAGTTTAGGTATAAAAAGCTTCCTCCTGTCTGCCTGGCAGTGAGGTCCTGCTGAGATGAGGGATGTCAGCCTGTCACCCTGACGCATGGCAGCTGTTTCCTGCCTGCCCCAGCTTCTATAAATAGCTAAATATATCACCTAATGTGGGCCGTTTGGTCAAACAGAAACTAAACAGGGCATGTGCTCCGGGGATATATTTTCCTCTTTCACCTCAAAATAATTTCTCATGTACAGGTGTATCAGTGTCACCAGCGCAGTCTTAATATTTTCCACTTCTTTGTTCGTCTCCATGAGATCTCAGATAGATTGATGACACATTAAGTGGCGATCATATAGTGCCATTATTTTACGTCAAGTTCAGACCTTCACACACCTTCAACTGATCATTTCAGCTGATCCAGTAGATAAATATTATAAATACATCTGTTATACGAGACCTGCCAGCTGATATTATAGGCTATTGTATATTGGTGGTGGGCACAATAAAGCGTGCACAATAAAAATAATTCCTATACAATATAGCCCTGCAATAACTACCATCTTGTGAAAATTGCATTGTTTTTTAGTTTTTGTGTATCTTCTTTTGTGTGTGTGTGTTGGAAATGAGGTGGTTCTTGTTATAGGGGTAGTCAAAATTTCACACATAACAATATGATGCAATTGAATTACCTCAAAGTATGGTGTTAAAGAATTACCACAGTGTTAAATCAACACCTCACTGCCACCGTCTCAACAAGGATTGAGCACTAAATCTTCGCAAAGGGAAATGCTGAAGATGTTTTTATTGTGCCCACCCACTGTAAATTCACAGCAGTCACATGACAGGTTGAAGGCAGCACATATCAGTGTCTTTCTTTTGTCTGTATTTCAACGTAATTTACTATCCCACAGCGATAAACCATAGTATTTTTCCAGGTTTCTGTTTTTAGCCACACCAGCGGAGCGGCTCTATGAATGACAATGTCTGACTAACATCACTTTTGTCCAGACTGAAATATCTCAAAAACTATTAAATGGATTTCCATGAAATGTTACACAGGTGCTCATGGTCCCCAGATGAAGCCTACTGATTTTGGTGACCCCCTGACTTTTTTTCTAGTGCCTCCATTAGGGTTGACATTTGCAGTTTTAAGTGGATTGTCTCGGCAACTTTTGGAAAGATTGCCATAAAATTTGGTTCTGACATTCATGTTAACTTTAGTAACTTTGGTGATCAATCAGTGTTGATTCTAGTGCCATCATCAGGTAAAAACTTCAATTAGGATGTACATTATGACCTTATACCTGCAATACTAATGATATTCCCATCAGCCACAGCTGTGCTCTGTGTTCAGTGCTAATTAGCAAACGTTGGCATGCTAACATGCTAAACTAAGATGGTGAATATGGTGAACATTATGCCCATTACAAATGAGCACATTAGCATTGTCATTGTAAGCAAATTAGCATCCTTACGTTAGCATTTGGCTCAAAACACCACTGTGCCTAAATACAGCCTCACATAGCTTTAACTGGCAGTACTAACTGAAGTCTATTAATGTAACTGTACGACTCGTCTAAAAATGGTAAGGCTTGCTAATTCTTGCTCTCTGGATGACTCACATTTGATTGCATTATCACAGATATTTCTTGTGTATTTTTAGCATAACTACATTCTCATTTTACTGAAGCATTGTGGGTGGGGTATGATTAATCTACCCTGCAGTACATAAGGTAGTTACTATAAGGTTCACATTGACCAACAAAGTTAAAATGCTGCTTATACATGAATCAGTGAATCAGTAATGATAAAAAAAAAATCTTAAAGGGGCAATTGTGCTGATAGTAAGCCACATTTTAAATGCAGAACCTTTAGTTTTAACAGAGTATTTTCCATTCAAGTATTACTACTTTTATTTAAGAAAAGGATCTGAGGACTTTCTCCACCATCGGCCAGATCCTCCCAAGCTGTAGATATATAAATATACACAAAAAATAAAAATACTTTCTTTGAGTTCTCAGTCTAGGTAATCTTTTTAAAGCCTACAAGCAGGTAGTAAATACAAACTCCAGGGGGTAACGTTAGGCTAATGACTCACACAGCCACATTAGGTAAACATATTCAAGTTGAAAGTAAAAAAACTGAATGACACATCTTAATCCTATTCTGTCAATGCCTTCTGATGCTGTACTGGTTGGATTTCATTGACTTGAAAATGGCAACAATTTAAAAGCTATATTTAGAACGGGAAATAGAGCAGTTACTGTAGATTGATATGTTTGTATAGGTGTTATTAAAGTGCGGGTTCAGCTCCCACCTAGAGGATTTCCTGCCTGCATGTCTCTCTGCATGCATCCACACAGGAGTATCTCAACTGCTTAAGGATTGCATTTCCATGTGGGGATTTTTGCTTCTTTTTCAAGGTATTAGTGGAAAACCGTAAACAGTTGATTATTATTTGTATTTTTACCCTTAGTCATTTGTCCGTAATCCCTCTGGAGGAGCTTAAGAATTAGATTTCTGGCATTCATGGCCTTATCTTTACATAATGGCCACAGACAAATGGAGTGTGTCTCGTTTCGACTAAGCCACACATTTGGACCAAAAGGCAAAGACAAGCAAGCGAGTTGAGCAGAGATAAAATCGGCCCAGACAGTTAGCATCAAAGCTGGACACTGGAATCAATTTCAGGTCCAGCTTAGTCTCATTTACATGCACATACAGATGCACTCTCACATTCCTGGAAACACACATGACACACACGTATCATTTACATTCCTGATGTACCTGCTGGTGGCATATGTGGTGATGTTGATCCTCTGGTCCTTGCTGTCCTCTGGAGGTCACAGGGGAATCATGCCTGAACATTCTGGGAGACCGATTCAGCATCGGCTTCTCTAATGTGACATTCAATTACTTCCAAAGGTGAAATGTTCTCATTCAGATCCGAAAATCAATTTTGCATGGACATTCCTGCAGTTTACTCCTCCGGGCTTTTCTTCTCAATTTTGTGTACATATGTTGAAGACAGAAAACAAGCTTCCAACTCCAATCGTCTTTTCTATGAAACGGCATCCATCAAAGTTAATGGGCTGTAATCATCACCACAAATACACTGTCACACGTCCCACTGCTCACTCCTGAGTATTCAACTCTCACTCAATGGGATGTAAAGAGTGACAAGCATGAGGAACACAATTTCCCATATCATTAACAACTCTAAGTGAGAACTGGAAGAGAATCCAAAAGACGTTGCCATATCCAGATTTTAAAAATCTCTTCCCTTTGCTCAACATCTTTGGGGACTGCAGAGGTGATGCATTTCTCAAAAGTGCATGTGACAAACAGTCAATACTATTGACACTGTGTCTCAGGCACGGATCAACATTGTCATCTTGTGAAAAAATTCTTATTAAAGTATGTCACTCGCTACCGACAGATCTGGTGTGTGGTAGATAGATTAATTTTCCAACTAGCATAGTAATCCTGCCAGCTTCAAATTCGAGTTCAGCATCTATTGTATATCTACTTATCTCCAGGCTGCTGGACTTCTGATTATACATCCCATAGGCGCACACACACACACACACACACACACACACACACACACACACACACACACATATATATATATATATATATATATATATATATAGATATATATATGTATACGCACACAGGCTACTCTTTCAGTGCCTGGTATGGCAGCGCTTCAAGAAGATTGTCCCTGATGCATTTGTTTGTTTGATAGAATGTTTTAGCTGTAACATCCCCAGAAGACAATTTGTAGACCTCAACAGATGGAGAAGTCCAATTAGAAAGCAGGCGAATGAATGGGAGGATTGGGAGATGAACGTTCCAACTCTTTCTCTCTCTCTCTCCCCCCGGACAGACAGCTAATCTTAGAGTACAGGTACAAAACCAACATCACTTCTGTTTTGGAGGGGAAACATTAAAATAAGAGAAATAAAAGCTAGAAAGCAGGCGCGGGAAAAAAAGCGCCTGTGATTTGATTTCTTAACACTACACAGTCAAAGAGGAAAGCGTTGAATTTGATACAGCTTGCTCTCATTCCACATCTACAGTATGTATAAATATCTCCTTCTGTTGTCTGATTCTTCAAGGGCAGATGTCCCACAAAGCAATTGCCTTGCCATCAGCCAAGACCAAAAAAAGGAGAAGAAATGAAAAAGTGCTTAAATATAGCAACCCCCTGGGATAGTGGGAGGGAGGGCGTTGTGTTGTGTGATTAAAATGAATAACCTTCATTCAGTCACGATTGTTAACGGTACATTCGAATGTGTCGTCTGCGGTGGAGCTAAAGCTGTGCCTTTATTCTGCTTGTCTTCAGAGTTTTAACATCGTTATTCATCAGGAGGCCTGTCCTCTGCGGTGACAAAGATGTTGAAGTTATAAATAATGGGAGTTGTGTCATTAAGTACACATAGTTTCTCCAGCTGGCCTAGGGTCAGTTTAATTCAGAATTCAGCCACCCCTGCTTGGAAAACAGACATATCAATAAGCCTGTTGATGACTGATAGATTGTGTGGATGCAAGAGCAATTTTCATGGGCAAAATGACCTTTAGGTTGTGCTGTTGTTGTTTCGCTCATGGCCCCGAGTTATTATTTTTCATGTCATTCTTTGATTTGACAGGAGAAGTCTCGTGGAGTGAAATGAAAAAAGTAATGATGTCCCCATGCGCGTGATGTAGCGTGGTGCAGGTGGGGAGATGGTGGTTATGGCTGCAGCTAGCAGTTCTACTTTGCCCCAGGGGCCAGTCAGCAGCTGTTAGAAAAGATGCAGCACTTCCCGATACTTCCCCACAGGTTCTCGCTGATTCCTGGTACTCGCCGTTATCTGGGCTCACTGCTGTCGCCAGTCTGGCTGCTGTCCACACTCTCTGAGAGAGCGCTCAGTACATTTTTACGCTTCACCACTCTTTCTGTCTCATCCCAACCTCCTCTATTCCCCTCAGTCTCACTGTGAGATTTTGAAGTGTTCCTTTGAACTTGCAGCTGGGTTTTTAAACGGTTGAAATTTGTACCTTGATGTTTGTTTCAAAGACGCTCACACAAGGAATTTTAAATACTTCCTTCACTGCTATGACAAATAATCTGAGGCCATTTCAGTTTAGTTCTGTATATATTTGGAATATCACATATGAAGCATTAAATATCTTGCACGTGAGAGAAGTTTTGTATGTACAGCAAACTTGGAAGATGTGTGGCTGCAGCTGTTTGGTGTAAAAAGCTGATATAGACAATTTATAGTTGCAACTCAAACAGAAAATAAGTTTTCTGGTGTTAAGCATGAGGAAAATTGATCCTTTGCCCCAACATGTATTATCTTGAGACTCTCTCCTTTCGTCCAAAACTTTAAATATATTTGGCTTACTGGGCATTAAGTCTATTTTTAAGCTTTCGGTTCTATCATCAACCTGCACAGATACTGCAGAATAATGCCTTAACAATAAGTCAATAAATCATGAAAGTTTGTTCTTGACCTTGGAAATAGTAGTTTGACTCAACGGTCCCAATACAAGCTCCGCTAACCAGCTTTACCAGAGCTTTCAACCCAATCACACTGTCTTCATCAGCTGATGGAGTTTGCTCAGTTGTCTGGGAGATGGAGCCGTAGTTTTGATATCAAAATGTTCCCAGCATCTCCAATGAAAAGAAGTGCTGCTTTTCTTTGTTGTCTATATTTGTTTTTAAGCTGCTGGTCAAGACATCAGACTTCACATCCTGAAAAATGTTGATGGGCATTTTCAATTATTTTTGACATTTATATTTAAAAGTTTAAACCGCTAATAGATTGAAAGTCACTTCCACACAACCACACGTCTAGTTTTAGCTCAGGCTTTATGTTATAAATTGGAAGTTCCCAAGCCCAAGCAGAGATAACCCTAATGATACCACAATGGAGCCATCGGGCTATTTTATTAGACTTGACAAAGCTCCTCCAGACCCACAGAAGACATTATACATCTGAGTAGTTCTTCTCAAGATGAGGAAACTAATCTGTGTAAAGTTGGTGGAGTGCCCCTTTAATCAAAAAAGCAATCAATAGATTAATCCGTATTGAAAATAGTCAGTACATGCAAGTCTAAATGGCTAACGGCTAAAACTGGCTCATTTCAATTAAAAACCATGCAAATGTTTCTTCATAGTAACCTAAGGGCCACAAGAGCCACAAATTCACTGCGCTCAAAATCTGGTGACACTGTTCTCTGCCATTAAAAAAAAGCAGATATTTCGACACTGTAGCTCATGAATGCACACGCTGCAAACTCAGAGTTAAGGGGCCATTTGGTGGAGGGAGCTGATATCCAGCGGCTGCTCTGTGTGGAATCGCACATCAAAGTTAATCTTGCACCGTCTGCTCTGGCGCAGCGGAGCACTAATCTCCTGTCAGTGTGATGAGGCTCGTGGACCAGTTCCCCTTTCCAACACAGAGGCACTAATATGCAAGACCTTTCACGTTTTTCCTCTCTTCCCTCACCTGACTCCACAACAAAGGTCATGGGGGTCTTTCTGATATCTCATCAGGTCAATATTATCTGATCATTTGCCTAGGTCCTTATGGACAATATGTACCAGTAAGAGCCCAGTTTGGTCTGTTACACCTTGTAAGCATCATCCTGATTGGTCTTTTTCATGTGAGATAGGAACTTTGCATACACATTGCAGAATACAATCAATCAACAATACCGCTAATACTATTCACACTGCTATTACTAATGCCACTAGTGTTTTTACTGTTTTCACTTGTTCTTAATTTGTTTTCACCTTTAACCCCACCTCAGGCCATCGCACATCAGAGGTGAGGTAACCCGCTGCCTGCTTGATCAAAGCTTTCTGTGTTCAAGAAAATGCCACCCCTCTATCGCCAGCATGCAGATTAACCTATGATGAATATGGAATGGGTTCATTAGCATAATCACTTGAGTGTCTGATGATTTCATTTTATTATCACATTCTCTCATAATCCATAGCTCTGGCGCCCCTTCGTGCTCCCAACCCCTCTTTCATGTTCCTTTGCCCTCCCCATTCAGCCACGAAGCAGTTTAATTGCATTATCAAAGTATTATACTGACATTGTGGGAATATATTTTTAGCCCCTGGCTTTCTGAAGTAATGTAATGGGCAGAAATCTAAACACGGAGTGACAAATTAGAATTAAAGCAATGTTTGAATCTGTTTACCCAGGTTTCATCATGTCCTGGCTGATCGAAGACTTGCATCATCCAGACCTCCCATTGGCACACGCACATTTACGTGTTTGCAGGATAGCATGCTTATTTATGACTCCATGTGGATACTTAACCCTCGTAAAACTTCTATTAATACAGAACAGCCATTCATCTAGTAATTAAAAGAAATTGCCACACGGTATTGGTCATAATCATGATGTTGAAGAGTTAAAGTGGAGGTGATTTGGCATATAATAGGAGTGAAATAAGGGTGCTTTTTTGCATAGGACAGCAGTTGTTTCTCAAGTGTCAGCAGGTGTAGACTGAAAAACTGTTGAAGAGCAGAAGAAAAGAAAAATGTCAAGCAGGGCTGTGCTAGCACTGCATGATAATAGAAAAGGAGGAGAAAAAGAAAGAGAATGAAGCGTTTCATCTCCAACTCATAGTTAGAGGCAGGTCCAGGCAGAGGAAGGGTGAGTCAAAGTCAGGAATGGAAGAGCGGTAGAGAGGAAAGCTTTTTATCATCCCTGACTCTTAAGAAGATCTCCCAAATGAGAGAGGGTGTGCATGCTAATGTCAAAGCCATGGTGATAACTAGCCGCCTGGTTTCGCGGGGTGAGGGTTAAGCTGGGATTTGGAGGGCTGAGGGAATACATGTTTGATATGTGAGCGAGTGAGAGCTGAGGTGCCTTTGCCAGAACTATACGTGGGGGATTATTCTATATGATTTATCTGTGTCTGCATGGCTAAAAGAGAGGAAATTCACTGGCCTTTCCTGGATCTGTGTAGTTCCACAGACTCAAGGGTGAACGTTCAGCTGGAAGATCAAAGTCACATTGACACTGCTGCATCACAAAGTCTTCATTTACATAGCGTTAACACCAACTGGCATGTAGCCATGCATGCTATGGCTGTTTCCTTGAACTTCACATGCTAACCTTCAGCTCTACCCATCGCTTTTAACAAATCTGCAGAGACTGGATCTCAGCTGTATTGTGGCAAGTATACAAAGCAATCTCTCACATCTGCTCCACACTTGATTTTACTGCATTTCAGAATCCCGTCCGAGCGATGTAGTCTACGCATTTCTTTTCCACAGAGTTGGTGATGTTCAACTATCTCAAAAGTTGTCCTTCCCTGTAGCTATTGTTCGCAGTTACTCATACTCGAGTGCTCTGTTTTTCCTACCACACGCATTAGACCAGGCAGTGCGGTCCTCTGGCTCCCTCCTATCTCTGCTTTCCCATCTTCCCATTATGTTGTGTAGTTCTGCCAGCCTCCCTTATCACCTGCAGGGAAAATCTAGCAGGCTAATCCCAGCGCCTGTGGGATTCCCCCCTCTATAATGATGTATATCTGATGGATAGCATCAGAGCAGAGTCCTATCAGCCCACACACTCTTAATCCCATCAGTCTTTGGTGTCCAAACCCAAGAGAGGCAGCGTTTTGGATGTTGTGTTCCCAGGCTGTAGCCAGAGATGCAATGCAGTGCAACAGGAATGATACATGGTGTTTAGGGATCATGTTGAAAATTATGTTCATCTATTGTGCTTCTGATTCTTGAAAACGTGTGGAATATATCTCCCCACAGATTGTATTGTAGTGGTACATACTGTAGCTGTGCCACTGCAGTGAAATATTCTTGCAGGGTGTTTGCCACCAGTGATGCTGCCAGTCGCTCTGGCATTACAAAGATTTTATTTTACAGTCTGTTCATGGTGGAGATCCATAGAGAATGTGTTTGATACACAGATTTACATTCAGGTCATCAATAATAGAAATGTATGGTTCCAGAGAGAGTTCTCCTTTATTCAACTAGCTTCCCTTACCTTTGTTTGCCTGTAAATGCAGCAATCTGATTTATTTTCTTACTCTGTGGTCAGATGCACAATGCCTATTGGCACAGAAAAGAATGGTCATATGTTCTTTCTTGTTTTTTACGAACTCAATTTTTTATGAGAGCTCTGACATAACCACCCTCAAGCTCTCTCCTGCAGTACTCCATAAATCTTGCGGTCTTCACAAATACACCCCAGAAAATTGTATATCTTCTTGTCGCTCATGTTAGTATGCCTCTATGACATGCAGGCAGTATAATCCATTTTCTTGATATTCTGAATTCATAGTTGTATGAACATGATAGAGTTCAGAAGGAAAATTAAATATCTTTGGTACATCTATTATTTAACTGTCAGCAAGGATGAATATTGTGCTCTTTCAGCCTTGTGGAGAAGGTACGGAGAGCCATATTGCCGAGGAGCATTGCTCCATTTGCTCCCTGTCATGACTTGTTAAAAAATGGAGCCTTTCTCGGTTGGTCAGTGTAATGCTTCATCACTTCTGTGTCAAGTCCTCAAATAAGATTTTAATGTTGTGTCAACTCTGACACCGTTTGATCTTCTTCCGTAGTTTTACATTTTACACATCACGCCTGCAGGAGATGCCACCACTTTAAAGATATCTGATTCTTCCCAAC
Organism: Nannoperca obscura; assembly: GCA_036024295.1. NCBI lineage: Eukaryota > Metazoa > Chordata > Actinopteri > Centrarchiformes > Percichthyidae > Nannoperca > Nannoperca obscura. The sequence goes on from JAVQJL010004120.1 coordinate 37,967, forward strand.
CATGCCACTCTCCCGTTGTCCCTGCACAGTTTTAATGCCTCTCTCTGTCATTATCAACTTTTGGTACAGTCAGTGAGAGTATTGAGGTTCCAGCATAATTGACAGGTTTTGGTCTCACAGGTTTGGAGGGCTTGTCTGTGCTGTAGAAGCCACTGAACTGTGAAACTGAGCCAGTGAATTACCTCAGGAAGCACTGATAGGGAGCTCGGTGTGCGATGGGATGGCTGGTGAAGGTCACACATAAAATCATGCATTCACGAAATTATCAAAGACATGCTGAGGACACTCGATGCAGAGAGCATGTTTGGAATTTACCTTTATCTCATCGGTTTGAAATGATAAAAAAATGCTAATGCAACGTCGGACTAAAATCTGTTGACCTTGACGTTTTTTCCTCAATAAAGTGCTTTTTCAAATGAACGTGTTGTTTTAGGTTCACTGTGACTCACAAGAGATGCAAATGAGCCTGTGTCTCAGGACGATTTCCAAGATAATAAGAGACAAATGTTGAGAGGGATGTGAAGTTAAACAAATCTTATTGAAGAAGGTGAGATTGGAATTAATTTGAGATTCAGATTATCAGATTGCAGGCCTCTCAGTAATTATAAGGCATGAAACAACGGGGATAGATGATATTTGAGATAGGACAGTGTGCTTAATTCATCTTGATTGTAATCAGCTGACGAATCCAAATGTTTAATGTATTAATCAAATTAGTTTTATTCCATTGCTTCCCATTGAAATACCAAAGTGGAGAAGATCAGAGTGCAGTTTGATGAGATTTAATGTCTTCACCATGACAGATTGAAAAAGATGGAACCATACAGTCCAAAAGCTCCAGTACCTTAATCCCAGGATTTTTCTTCATTTGAGCACTTTGACCTTGATCGCTCACATCAGTGGACTCAAATGCTTTGAGGACATTGGAGCGTCATTCCTTCACTTTTCTTTTATTGTTGCACTTTACAGTCACCTCTGCTGGAGGCGAGTTTCACAGTAAAACCCAGGAAGTGGAAGCTAGAAGTACCATGACAGAGGTGCCAGTGGATGATTGGATTTTAACGCTGTTGACAAAGCCTCTCAGCTGAAAGATCTACCACAATCCTTCTTGGATCCTAATTGTCAGCACTGCTAAGCTGTGATTTCAACTGGTATGTCAGTTGGTAGGACAGCAGGACTTACTTTAGACCTCTATGATTCCATCAGAAACTTGAGCGTGTGCGAGGGGTTTTTATGTAAGTGTTGCCTTTCCCCTGCCAACCCCCAAACACTTAAATAGGTTGGTGTATTAGTGTGCAGCAGATGCAGTGGCGCAAATTACCAGAAAAGGTCAGATTTTTTTACAATTAAGGCTCTCATTTCACCTGAAAAGATTTCATTTAAGTTTGTTTGATTTTAGAAAAAAAAGAGACCTGCCCTATCTCTGAGAAGAGAAATAAACAAATGACGTGTCTGTAAAGTCATCCAGATATCTAGTTTTTTTTTTTCTTCTCTCGCTTCCCACTAACCAGATGGCAGTCAGATTTCAGACACAGGGTTCTGGAAGACAATCAAGGAACAAGATTGCTTTTTTAGGAAGGGGGATTGGTTTAACTAGATGTTGAATTAAAGGCCTTTTCTCACACACACACGCACAAATGAGTGCATGTTCTCGTGAGTACTTGTATGTGTGTGTGTGTTCCTGTATGTCCGGGCGTGTCCATGTTTTTGGGTGTCCGCGCTCGCTGTGTGGCGGTGAGGTCATGTACAGAAGTCTGGCTCATAGCACCCCCTGATGGAATACTGCACCGTGCTTAAGGTCAACCGCACAAACTCTGCCACGCAGGTTGATACAGGGACTCATGAATGTTTGATTGGTCTATTATCCAAGCCGGGCGGGGACATTCATCCCCCGCTTCTGGAATTCAAATATTCCTTTTAGTCTGACATTTCTCCTACACCGTCTGAGGCGAGCCCCTAGTTTCACTCCCTCTCGCCACACCAGGCTTCATCTGCAATGCTGTCAGCGCATTGTAGGACGATTCTACAGAATGCGTTGTTTTTAAGACCGGCGCACGTGCGAGCGCAGTATGGTTTCAGGTGGGTGGAACTGGGGAATTGATACTCAGTCATTTCGACACTCCTTTTCCTCCTCTGCAGGGTAGATATGGATCTGGCCATCCATCTTCGTGTCTCACCCATGTCAGTTTGGGGTAGCAAACGTGGGCACCTGGTAGTCAGAGACAACAAGAACAAAGCAGGAACATTACTTTAATCTCTCGCTGCTGTTAATTCCTCCCTCTGCCGTCATCCAGGAGGCAGAGCTTTGTGTATCTCAGCTTCCCCCTTATGAACAATCCATCACTGTTAGTGCTCCTCTCCAGAGTGCGCTTGCTCCTTTCTTTTTTCACCTGCTCACTACCATGCTTTGCTTTCAAAAGGCGATGCTCGCGGAAAGGACTGCAATACATTGTATTCCACAGTTGACTGTTCAGACTTATTTTCTCATGCACCAGCATCCCGCCACTCTTCCCATTGGGATAAAACACGTGAGCAGTTGCATTTTTTATGTGGATCTCTTAATAGGCTTTCAACAGTACGTCCGGAATTTATAATTGACACCTGCTTTCAGGCTTTGTCGGTGATTACACAGGAAAATGACTTGACCTGTAATGAACTGTAAAACTAATGACATCTGTGTGAGATTACTCAACTTGAAAGCAAACTGTTGTACATGAAGTCCCATCAAGCGTGATATTAAAATGTCCACTTTTACATCTTCACGCCCAAGCTCTGTAGAAGCCCAGGCTGTTGGGCCCAACGTGATGGAAACCTGAGGCTAATGACTCAAGCAGACGGCCGTGGGCATTAGACAACTTCATTTATGAAATAGTCAACCTCCCGTGTAGCGATACATTCACATTACCCTGCCTCACTTGAGAGACGCGCAGCTGTCACAGCCACTGAGCAATGCTGATGTCCTTTCCTAGCTGCATTCATCTTACTCTCAGGAGGTAATGGTCTTCTCAGGTCATTTGCGCATTAGGGTCTCGATCATTCATCTCACCCACCTGCAATCCTGCGAATGCTGGTCCTCCGCAGCACATAGAGGGATTTTTAGAAGACAAGGAAAGCATACACACTCTGAATCATTCATTTGCACTCTTTTCCTTAAATCCCAGTGCTGCTGGTGGCCTAACGTGTCTGCAGAGGGCTATTAATGAACATGCAAGTTATGGGTAAAATGCGCAGGTTTGTGCCTGGCACTATTAATTGCCTTGGAGAAATCAGGGCTTGTTCCCTAATTATTTCATGATGTTGAATGATAATCACCTCTGTGTGTGGCGACAGAATGTCACAGTGTTTGCAGTTAAATGTTTAGTTGGTTAGTCTTGGTGGTGTTGGCTGGTAAGTGGTAGATGTGTTAAGTACATGTTCATACAAATCTTAAACCCTGAATCTGTAAATTAAACTGACTACTGAATCACTTTACTGTCACCGAAGGAATCAGTAGCTTTACGCAGCGGAGCTCCCCTCACTGGTTACTGAAAGCACCTTTGTTGAGTCAGGAGTCAGTGTGTTACCCATTCAAAGCTTATTAAAAACCACAAATCCACAGAAACAGTCATCTGTGGTGGAAGAAGTGTTCCGATCATTTACTTAAGTAAAAGTATCAATACCCTGCTGTGGAAATACTCCTGTATTGAAAACCGTACTTGAGTAAACATATTTAAGTATTAAGTATAAGAAGGAAATACTCATTCTGCAGAAAAATACTCCTTGTCA
>JAVQJL010004128.1:0-22063 GCA_036024295.1 Nannoperca obscura
TTGGGTCTTTGTGTGTGTGGAAGTTGGTCTCGACCGGCTCCATGTGATTGAGTGCCCTGAGATAACTTTGTTATGATATGGTGCTATATAAATAAAATTGAATTGAATTGAATTGAATATTATCACAAGAAAAAAGCTTTAGTGCTGTTTTCCTCCATTCTTATGTATTTAGTTTTGTTTCCACCGATGATCCTGTGTTAATGTAAGTGATCTGTGCTATGCCACAACTTCAAATGTTAATATGGTGTGATTCTGAATTTCCTCCTATGTCATACTCCATGTATATCATTAGAATAAACTCAACATGGATGAAAAATCCTAGAGGTGCACAGAGTCACAAAAAGTTCCACAGAAACTGAGCAAACTCAGTCTGCTGATGAGGACTGTGTGATACAATTGAACGCTCCAGCACAGCTTGACCTTGAGTCGAGATTGTTTTGTCAAAAAGACGATAGCTTTTAAAAATATGAGCATTCAGATGCAGCTACCAGGTATCTTTAATCTGTGATGATCTAAACACTGCCAGCAAGTCTCACATTGTAAAATAAACTGTGCTGTGCATAATACAATGTGCATAATAGTTACGCTGTAATCTGAACTTTACATTACTTCCCAATAGAAGACAGGTGATAATGAATAATGAATAATAAAGCAAACCAGGAAAACTGAACACCCCCTCTCCTGAACTGCACTGCATATTTATTTTAACCAGTAAGAACTGGGAAGTCTGTCTGATGACAAAAATATGTCATATTCATTTCAGCAGTGACACACTTGTGATTCACTGCAGATGCATTTAGCCTTGAGAGCGTGTCACATGGACGCTGGGCTGCTCTCAACGCTGTGGAATTACAGAGTGTGAACATTAAGCTGCATACTGAGAAATACAATCGTTTTATCTGTCCCAAGTGTCACACACAAGACTGTCTCCACATGATGCAATATAACTACTGCTGTGAACACACACACACACACACACACACACACACACACACACACACAAATCTCTGACTGGATTCATTTTCTAAAGCCCATCCAGGGACATGAGGATCGATGCCTCTGTAATCAATACTTACTGATCAATTCTTAAATGCTACTCATTCGGTATTGTTCCTGTTAGAAAGTATCAATTGCAAAGCTGGGCTCGGAAGCTAGAAACTGCAGATCACACAGCAGTCCATATGATTATGTTGGTTCATTACCAATTATTGATGAGGATGATAATCTAAACCTGCATAAACATGTTAAATCAATTAAGCAAATCTGCCTCTCACCTTAGGGAACCTTATTTCACCTTGTCTTTCCTGCCAATAATTTAGAAGGATTTTCCATCTTGGTCCTTATATATTATATTATTAAAATATTATTATAGGAAATATTCTGTCTTTACCTTGCAGCTAATACTTTGGGAACAGAGAGTATAGACTCTTAATCTGTTGGCTAGTGGAGTGCTTAACAAGATTTTACTGAAGTGTGGTTTCTCATCTTTCCACACGTCACCTCTCTTGAGTTTCCTGCTTCTTCCACCTGTTTCTCATTCTGTCACCTGTCATTTGTTCCCTCATTCCCTCAAAAGTTCCACATTTCGAGAAAAAAATATAACTAACTTGCTTCCTTGACAAGAGTTTGATGAGAAAGTCTATACCACTCTCATGTCTGTACAGAAGCTACATGAAGCTACAGCCTGCAGCCGGTTAGCTTAGCTTAGCACTAATGGGAGGTAGCAGCTAGTCTGGCTCTGTCCAACAATAAAAAACATCTGCATACCAGAACCTAATTTACACTTTTACATTGTTCGGTTAAAGAAAAAACAACAAAAAAAAACAAGTGTAAAAACAGTGAGAGTGTGGAAGTCACTGTGGCCGGCACATGTTCCAGCACAAACCACGTCTAAAACCACCACTTTGTACAGAAAAAGTATAAAAATGAAGTGGGTGAAACAGATGGGGAACTCCTCTCGCTGACAGGCTAATAACTAATACACTAACCAGCTGCTAACATGCTAGCCAGTCGGGAACATGCTAGCGCTAAAGCCATTTTGGCATGTGACAGCAGGAACGGCACAGGTGGGAATAATCAAATGAATGATGGCTGAATTAGATTTAGCTGCATCAGTTTGAGTAAGGAACAGTACGTTCACATCGTTTATTGAAGAGATGAATTTGTTCCTGTGTCTAATAGCTGGCTAAAAACCATTCCCAAGCAAAATGAAACCCATGACGGTGGCGATTCCTTTGAAATGAATTGATTTTGCTGTTTTAAATGATGGTGTGACCTCACTCTCAGACCTGTTGCCGGCCTCTTGCCTTCACCTTGTCAGATTTGTTTGCCTGTTCAGAATACCTTGAAGATGCCAACTTTAAGTCTTTAACTGACCATTGATTTGTAGTGCAGTACTGAACCATGACACTACGATCCTCATGTGGTTTGTTCTGAGGTTGAGCCTAAATGCTGAAGGGGGCTGTGACTTTACCATGAGGGCCCTGAGGCTCTGGAACAACTCTCCTAAACAGATTAGCTTGGCTAAGTCTTAGCTTGTTGTGTGTCCCTGCTGAAAGTTTACATTTTGATTGTATATTACTGTCTGGAGCTTCCATGCTGTTTTATTCTCTCATTTGTATTTTGTCTCTTCTCATTTAGTCTGTTTTTCCACCTCTGTACTGCTGTTTGCCTGTACTGTTTTGGCCCGTTTAGTCTTTTATTGCATTTTTATGTGTTTCCATATGCTGTGTGATTTTAATATTGTAAAGCACATTGTAAAGTCACTTTCAGAGAGGTGTTATATTAGTAGAGTTTATTATTATCATATTTATTTTGTGATAAAGCTTTTATGGTGACTTGTATCAGGGGATTTATGATATTAACCACAGACAGACAGAAAAAAATAAAACTCAAGTTCCAACCCTAAATTAGCTCCATGTAAATGAGGACTGGCTAAGAGATTTGTCCTCGTCCTTATGCCCTTGTAAGGACATTTGCTTGCCATAGCTGCACATACACACAAACACACACATTTAAAACCCAGTCTCCTTGCCAAACCTGCAGAAACATAAGCTTCGCTGCCACCCAGTGGAAACAGAACAAGGCTACACTCACAGGTACACCAGGAGTCCCTGGATCTCCATCTCTGCCTGGCTCCCCCTGCAAAGAGACACATCATGATTAACTGAAGTTTTGTGTGAGTGTGTTTACATAAGTGCTGCTATGGCTTCACGTAGCGTGTGTGTGTGTGTGTGTGTGTGTGTGTGTGTGTGTGTGTGTGTGAGAGAGTAGAGAGAAAAGGTCATGATTACCACTGGCATCCAATAAGAGAAACCCAGGGAGACAGGGGATAGGAATTGGCTAGTAGTGACCTTTAACAAACCTGACTTCTTCTTCCTTCTGGCTTACCAACCGCATCCTGCAGCAGCAGCAGCACTGTAACACACTGCTTCTCTGGGCTCTCACTTTGTCTTCCATTAGTGCACTGATGACACTAAGCACATGTCCTCTGTATTATTTTAATTCTGCATCTGATTGTCTTTAGAGTCAGTGTTTTTAAATGATTATGTTGCATTCCTGGCACTGTGAGAAGCCATTCAGAACATACATGGAGATAACATTTACAGAACAGATAAATGAATGAATCAGTTTTATTTGCGGCTAGTCAATTCTTTGGCAGGTTAAGGAAGTCATGACGTCAGCATTTCCAAAACCCCGGCTGCAGCCCTCATCAAGAGCTCTGTCCAAGCAGAGAGCAACACAGCTCGATACAGCTATGACAGGACTGCAGAAGAGCATTGTTTCAACAAGCGCAGTGCTATAATGTACTTTCACATCTCCTGATACAATTGGGCATTACTTTTTTATATATATACACATATACTTGTGTTTTGTTAGTATCTCATGACAGCACGCAAGAAGATAGATGGGAAATGCTGACAGTTATATGCTATGAAAGCAATGAGCCTGCAGAAGACACAGTAGAAGAAGTACTGCTAACCCATGTAAACAATTTTGGTTCCAAAATATCAACAAAATCATCTCTGCAAATGATTCATGAGGAAGGAAACACATTTAACCCGTTTGTTAGACCACACAGTGTATTTTGGTGAGAAACAGAAAATGTAAAATGTAGATTGAAGCTAAACCCCTTTCTTTAACCTGAAGCCACAGTATTTAATCAGAGCCTGTGTGGTGACATACTGTGTTAGTGGTGGGTTGTAGAGCATTATATAAACTTTTCACAGATCTCTCCCTGTGCTATCATTGGCTGGTCAGTCTGCTGCTTCACCAACACTGATAAGATCAATAAGAGGAAGACACCGAAATGAACTGCGGTCTATTCATTCTTAATCAGGTTGAATATTTGAATACAGGAATATTGTCAAGGGGCAGTGTGAAGAAAAAGTACCTGGTATCCTTTAGAGCCAGTCTCTCCTCTCTCCCCCTGAAGACACAACGCTCAACATTAGACAGTCGTTTCAGGAGTTTCTCTTGACACTGTGACATCCAAATAACAAAATGCTCTCTGAGGAATTATAACATCAACATCCTGTTGACAACGTACTGTACAGGAAAAAAAGGACAGCATAATAAACAGCCTGATCCGGATTAAGACTGTTTGTAGTGTATTAATGTGCCTGAGGGTACTGCTTTTGAAGTGTGAAGGACAACCTTCAGCACTATTAAAATTAATCATTTCATCTAAGCAAAATATGAATAATACATTAACAAGTATGTGTTATGTTAAGCTGTCAACATTTTTACAGTACAGCATGTAAATGTACAAACTCCAGACAGCCAAATCTATAAATCATTCATAAAGTGTCGCCTCTGTTGCCATTTGTAGACTTCATTAAGTCCAAACCTTACCATGCAATTCTTTTATCTTATTTTGATCATGTATCTTATTATACGAAGTGGCTCTCACCTTGTGACCTTTGAACCCCGGCAGCCCTGCGGCAGCCGGCAGGCCTGGAAAACCTGGCTCCCCTGTTGAGCCCTGCAGAGGTGAAAGAGGACCCATGTTTGGAAAGCAATGGATGGAATCTCTTAGATCACGCTAGACTAAAACCTTTAGAATCATCATGTCTCCAACAAGGATCATCTTCATCTAGCAGATAAGGAAAGGAAAGTACGAACATTTTAAAAGTGGTCAAAATATCAAACTTGAGCCATTTCCAGGTGTGTGTGTGTGTGTGTGTGTGCTACCGTGAAAAAGAGAATGTTCTTAGCTGATAATCAAGGCTGGGTAAAGATGGGTTATAAAGATGTTTGAGTGAAAACCCTGTTTTACTCATGAAATCATCATTGCTATAAAGCTTAAGTCATTTCTGCTTTGAAGGACGTCACCTTCAAAATAACCAAGGTTACCTGTAATTAAATAGCACAACAGAGACAACTCTGATTCCTTTTTAAGTGGTTGACATTTATGAGCAGAATTAACAGTCACTTAAGACGCAGCATTAAAAGTGTAGCTGTCAGTCATCAGCACAACCCAAACTCAGGCTGGCAGGAGGAGAGGAAACAGACAGACAATGAGGTTGGTTTAGGAAAGAGAAAAGCTGTCAACCTGATCGCACATGATCCCTCAGGGAGGGAATTAGTAGTGCCCTCACTAATCCGACCACCATGTTGAATTTTCCAACGATCACTGTTATGTGGCCGTCAGTACAGACTGACTGGAACTGGGGAATAAAGCTGCAAAGAGCATTCATGCTTTTGGCAAGTGACGGCGCAGGGATGGACAATCGTAGCAGAGAGGGTCTGTGGAGAGACACATGAAGCTACGGAGGGGGAGAAGAGGGTTCCTGGTTCCTATACCTTAACCCTGGTTTTGAATTATTATATTAAGTCTCAAAGTTTCTCAAAGCTTCATCCAGACTAATACGTTTTTGTTTTGAAATGCACAACATTTGCTACGTTTACACCTCGCTTCCACACCACTCCGGCCCCTAAAACAGAGACCTTTTTATACACTGCTGACTCCATTTTAGTTTTTGAGTGAGGAAATAGAGACGTTCTAAAACGATGATGAAGACACCCACGTTCCCTTACTTGTTTGGGTCTTGTAGCTACGGGGTGTCCTTCCCTGGTTAGTCACGCCCCTATCACCTGACCCTTCCCAAACGAAAAGGAACGACATCATCCTTGACTAGCAGCGGTTGATTCAATATGGATGATAAATTACAACAGTTCCACCTGGTCATCGGTACAAGCAGAGAAATCTCTGCTCTTACTTTTCTCAATTGGTGTTTTGCATTTGTAGTATTTTCGGCAACTAACCAATCAACCAACTAGACAATCTGCTTCCGGCATGTGTATTGGTCACGTGAGATGTGTTTCCAGGCGTGTAGTGAACGGAGATCATTTCTAAAACGGTGATAAAATGTTTGTGTGTACAGAGTGTGTTCATTTTAAAATAAAAACGTAGTGGGGCTGCAGCCTTAAAGTCTTAAAGTCACATAAGGTTGCCAGGTTTGGAACGATCAAGTCTGACCAAAACAGACCAAAACCAAAAACTGTGCTCACCAACCGTATCTGGCAACCGCACTACAGGGCTGGGTGGACTGATGTTCCTCAAGCTTAGTAAGAAATAGTTACAACACATAACTCAACGCCTAAAACCACACATTGAGTTTGTGTAGGGATTAAACAAAGGAGTTACGTGTTCATTAGTGAGCTTTAGAGGTGTTGGTAGCAGACACTCAAACAATCATCATCGTTAGTGCCTGTAATTACCCAGTGTAAGAATAAATAAAATAGGCAGTGCAGAAAGTACAGCAGCAAAAAGCCAACAGACAGAGGGAAGGAAGAGGCCATGCTGGAGAGCAGTTAAGACAAAGGTTAAAGATAACAATGTCATCTGGTTGATAATCCGCTCCTCCACTCACCTTCTGGCCTGGTGGACCGAGAGGACCAGCAGCTCCTGGATCTCCACACTTCCCCTAAATGAAACACACACACACCACATTTGTCTGACAATATTCTGTTGACATACTTATTCCCAAATCTAATCCTTAACACAAATGTATCTTAGAGCTGTATTTTAACCATCACAAAGACCAGCACACAGGCCAGAGAGGGCTCACCAGACTGTAGCTGCTATCTGCATTCATATAGGGGCAGGACATCACGCACAAAGTGGAATATAAATCACAGTATCACAGTATCATTGTCCTCTCAGCCAATCCCATCACTGGTCCCTTCACTGTTAAATAGCTCTGGCAACCACACATGGTGAGTGGTGCATCAGGGAAAAGGCAGCTTTTCTAAGTACCAACAGTAAACTGCTGTGTGGAGGTCCAGGGGGGCAACATGCAAATTCACAGCTCCTGCCAAAAGCAGGATTTACACTGATGGAGAAGGACTCGGATCCTTTACTTAAAGTCAAAGTAGAAATACAACTATGTAAAAATACTACGTTAAAAGCACAAGTCCTGCCTTTTTATGTAAGGAAAAGAAAGTACAGAATCAAAAATACCCATTAAGCAAGGAAGGTAACCCAGAGCATTATAGTATTATATTTGTATTGTTGAATAAAAGTATCCATAATAATGTGTGGTATATTATGTATATATTATATTACCTTATATATTACCTTCAGCCACTGTTGAGCAAAGGTTACATGACATATACAGCTGTTTCAGTTATATAACTGCTACATTTGCTGCTAAGAAAGCTAGAATGCTCTCTGTACTCTGGCGTTTAGGATGATGCACGTTACCCAGGTCTATGCCAGCCCATAACCAACCTGACGTGTGCAGAACTAATTCATAATGCAGCTGCCTGGTGTTGGTCATGCAAGAATCAAGGCAACCAGAGTGGATCATTGTGTGTAATAGTGCTGTTCTTGTCACACGTCGTGTGTTCCATCTGCAGTTATTTGCTTCAGATGGAAGCCTGCAGACCTGTGTGGGGACTGACTCAGCTGATAGGGAAGTTTTCATGCAGGTGTAGATCAAACAGAACTACTTTTTTACTGGCTTTTATGTCACAGTATTAAACTGTGACTCTAAATTAATTTACTAGTTAGGGTGTGTTTAATTAGCAATGCTTATTAATGTGGCCTTACTAACTGGAAAAATAACCAAATGATCAGGTGCCATTCTGCTGAACACAAGCCTGCTCCTCTTTCTCAGCACAACGTCAGAGCCAATTTTCACATTCATATGCATGAAACTCCCATCTGTCACTCCCGCCTCTCCTTCCATCTTTGTGCTGTGCGTGCTGCGCTGAGTTTACCAATTCCAAAGGGACAGGAAATGTGCATTTCAAGGTCACCGAAACAAGTCCTCGTGCCCCTTGTGCTAGTCTTTGCAAAGAAAAACCGGGCACTCCACTGGTTTTTACAGACAATTTCATTTCTACTTCTCTTTGATCAGGACATCACAGTGTCTTTTGCTTTGATTTTGACCATTCTTGTTTTAATGTGTTTCTTGCAAATCCCCCAAAATATTTAACTACCCCCTAATTATTAATTATTGTAACTTTTCATAAATGTGTAAAAGAGCCAAACTTAAAGTTTTTCTTTGAAGGTGAGAAATGCAAAAACACACACAGTAACAGTCCAAATATGAGCCGTCCTTGGCAGGATGGCATTAATCTCATATTCAGAAACACCTACAGTTTGATTCCAAACAAGTTGCCTCCCTTTCAGCAAAATGCACTTCTCTCTACGGGAACATCAAGAGAACAGGGAGGGAGGGTACAGCATTAGAACAGGCTGAGAATAGCCGAGCGGCTGGGGAGCAGCAGTCCATTAGCATAATAACTAATTATAACGTTCAATGCACAGACCTTGGGACCATCTTGGCCGATCTCTCCGGGCGGCCCCTGGGGCCCCTGGATTCCCTGGACAGAGAGAGATATTGGACGAGAGACGAAGAGGGAGGGGAGGGGAGGGAAGGGACGAGAGAGGAAGGAAATGAGAAGGAGAGAGAGAAAATGAGATGAAAGAGACAGACACAGTGCTTTGGGCTGAATGTGACAGAGTGCATGACGGCTTAGTTAGGAGACACACAGGGAGAAATGAGATGGCTCAGGTCCACTCTCTCTCTCTCGCCCCCCCCCCCCCCACACACACACACACATACACACACAAACTCATGCATGTCCACATTTGTACACTTTACAGATTTACCATTCCAAATTCGTAGTCATTTTTGAAACCCCTGGTTCAGACAGAGGTAGACAAGAGCAGGCTTCTTATTTTTATCAGATGTAACTAGATAGCTAATGAGATCATAGACTTATGTTCCAGGCAAAAAGTGAAAACAAGTGAATTGTTGTTGTATTACATTGTACAGCAACTCGGTTTCTAAGGCTGCCAAGGTAACATTGCTGGGGTTGTTGCTAATGTCACCCTAAACCCTGATAGTGCACACACCTGGCTTCTACCTCTTGACAGGTCTGCTGAGCCAACTTAAGCTATGATTGGACAGTCACTGTTTGGGGGAGCAGATTGTCTTAGTAATATGGTTTTATTCATTACATTTATTGCATCACTTTATTCAGGGGACCTTGAAGAGGTTTTTGATTGCACCCTGTTGGTTACTGATCAGGTCAGATTGTGTTTGTTTGTTTGTGTTGTAAATAGTTTAACTAATTTGAGGGCTCAACCTGGGATTCACACCTGGTTCAGATCAGGTGTATACAGACCCCCTTGGTCACATGCTGATATTACATTTTGGGAGCCTGATGATTGTGTATAGGGATATGTAATACATAATGTAAATTTGTCAATTAGTTTGACTCCTATGTATATTTATTATCACACAATTGCATGTGGTTGCCTAGATACAAGGGGTGGCTCACCCTATCTCCCCCTCCTGACTCTGTGTGTATGTGTGTCAGATAAGTCAGAGACCCACTGCAGGCACAACGTCATAGCAGTGTTCTGTTTCACTGACAGGAATAGAAAGAGGGGGATGAAGACTATAAGATGAAGCTTGTGGTTGTGGAAATGTGACCTCTGTGTGTGTAGATCTATGCAGCAGGCTACACCAGCACCTAGCTGCTTTTAACAAGGCTTTATGTACCACACAGAAACTATGAGCCAAATGCAGTCTAAGAAAGACCACATTTGAACTGAAACAATTCTATTTTATTTTTCAATCCAATTTAAGTGTCATATTGATGTTGGATCAAGATACCGAAAATAGACAGAATTATTTTTTGTTTAGTTTCCCCAATGCAAATGTGTATCCTCATTAAGTGCCTTTCCTGCTTACTGTTCACTCCATCTCGCTGTACTGTCTCACTTTGACCACACAAGGGCAGCAGAGCTACAAACATGCTGTCCAGTGATAAGCATGGAGGACAGTGTATTCACAATGCTCTGCTGTAATTGTATCTGCTGTGTAATCTTGTTTACCAGAGGGGGGTGCCCTTTCTGTGTGTACAGCTGTAACCCTGCACACCCTCATCTGACTTTGGTTCTAATTTAACAACCACTTACCCCCTTAATAGCATTGCTAAATAAACCAAATGGACTCATATGGTGCCTGGGCTAAATTAACGATCTCATTATAAGAACACTGCAGAGACGCTAATGTGAGCAGTTTTATGCGTGGAATTCTAGTCCAGGAGATAAGACTGCATTGCTCAAAGACACGTGAAAACAGGTGGTTGCTGCAACCCACTTCTTACATAGGTAGACATTGGGAATATGCTTTAAATGTGTGAATTGCATAAGGATTACATGTAGGTTAAGTAGGCAAGAACTGGAACTAGGATCAATAACAAGATCCCTCATGGCAAGCCCATGTGGGCTGACTGTACTGTATGGACATATGGGCAAGGTAATGTCCTTCCTCCACTGCCAAGTGAGACAATTGTCAAGATTCAAGATTTTTTTTCCTGTTTACTGTCGGCTGGGGAGGGTACAGAGACATGTTCTACATCCAGGCCTCAATATGCTTCAGAATAACTAGGTTCTAGGACGTCTGACCACATCTAAGGACAAAAGTGTTTATAGCTGTTCTGAAGGGTCTTAAGTCATAGGGTTTCAGTTTTAAATCAATTAATTCTGCAAACGGAGGTAATGGCACACACTCCTCAATTATGTTCACACAAAATATGATGGAAGTAGCTGTGTGAAAAATGAAAAAAGAGAGGGTTGAAAGAGAAGTTCCTGTTGTCACATGTTTGGGCCCGAAGCTGCGTAAAGTGGGCATGATTGTCTGTTTTAGAAATGTACATAAATGATTGATTCCTCATTTAGAAAGGGGGTTTCAGGGGGTTTAGATGATTAGATGAGAAATCACAAGCATACTGATACTTTAATGCATCCTTCAAAGTCGCAGGTGCCCCTGACAAACTAGCAGGATTCACTAGTGCAGTGAACCCCTGCATGCTTTTCTAACTGCAAACATGGGCAATTGTGTTTGCTGACATAAAATGATGTACCAATAATGGGAATCTATCCCCCAGGACTCTGTAGTGTTCTAAATTCTAAATTTACGGATACCTGCTAATCTATCACAATCCCACCACAATTTGATTTCTTTGTGAACATGGCACACAAAAAAGCTAACATATGGATCCAACAGTAACCCACTAAGTCTATTTAGGGCCATGTGTGTCTGGCAATGTGGGTCACTAAAGGAGTCATAGTGGACTACAACTTAATCCATGTGAGCAATCAAGCAATCAAAAATCATTAGCTTTCATACTGTAGGTGGACAGAAAAAGGACCACATATGTCATCAACATGTTTTTTTTTATCGATTTCTCACGTGTAAACTTTTCAGTGCTTGCCAACTTCCTTAATTATTGTAAAGGAGTATTGTTATACAGAATACTGACTTTAGATGAATAATTTCTGCTTGTTAAAGAAAATTGAAAGAGTGCTGATGTTCTACAAACCAGTGTTCCGTGTATTCCAGGTGGTCCTTCTGGTCCAGGCAACCCTGTCTCTCCCTAAAAGACATTTAAGAACACAGAAAAAGAACAGCTGATGGGAATGACTTGAAGTCACCAACATTAACCAAAAGCAACTGTCAGGTCACATTTTACCTGAGGTCCCTTTGGGCCTGCTTCACCAGGAGGTCCCTGGACACCCTGTGGACGACAGTGACAGATAGACGAGATCACATAATGTCAAGTTTTCAACCCAGTTTCAGTGGGAGATCTTTGGTATAGTCTGTGTTGATTCTGAACATTTAAATGCACTGTAATATACAACATTTGTCATTTCAATACTCATATGTTAGAATATATAAACATTCAGTGGTCTCTGTGACCGTGTGTTCATGTCTAAGTCTCACTGATACTCTGCTGGCTACACATGGTGTCTACACTGGAAGCATATGATATGATGATATAATTGTCATCTGTGTAATGGAACAGATATGGATCCACCAGAGGTCCATGGAAGTGTGTTCAAACCTTCCATTATGCTGAGCTCCTTTTGGACTTAATGTTGGCCTAAGCATGGTTCAATGTCCACCTACCTGCTTTATTTTGTTAATGAAGATTGTGTGCTGTGGCTGAAAGCTCCAGAACAAGTGCCGTGTGAGTGGACCTTAAAATGAGATTGTTGTCTAAACTGCTGTTTAGGTAAAGAATTCAGTGTACTTGCTTCAGCACTCTTTTACGCATGGAACTGCAACACTTGAGGCCTAAATGCTTCATTTAAAATCTATGGACAATGACTTTCACTACTGTAATAAAACAAAACAAGTCACCCCCTTATGTGTGACCTGTTTGATGAGGAGACACTGTTTCATGTAAGGACATGTTTTTGTAGTAGTTGGTAGAAATGTTTTTCTTTCTTAATGCTCATCTCTTTCTTAATGCTCATCTCCCATTATATTGTATTATATTAACATTTGGCATATCAACTTTATATGGTAATCATATATCAACTTTATATGATAATATGTTAATGTTGTGTGTGGAGCTTGTTGTGCTGCCCCCACGTAGCCACAGTTGCCATTGTCTAGGCAGTTATGCACCTCCTCCATTTCAAGACATGCTTTCAGAGGTTTAACACTGAAAATAAAATGCAACTGAGTGGGTGAAAAAACAAGACTGGAAAACCGACACAACACTGCTTACCCAACTGTATGGTGTTACTTGCATGGAACCATACAGTGTGTCAGGACTGTTATTTTGTGCTTTCTGCTGCAGGAAACAATATGCAAAGCAGGTTCCTATGATGTTTCTTTTCAAATTCAAAATTCACCTCCAAACAGATTGATGGAAAAGTCAACCCAACTATGTAAGAGAAAGAAATATGTCTATTACTATTTTTGTGAGTTGGCATGTAGATTGCCACCATTTGTAAACTGTCTTGTAAACTCAGGAGATTATACTGCTATAACTTCATTAAGCAAATATAAATAGGGGTCACCTAATGCTATGGCCTGTCATGCCATGCATCATCTGTCAGATGTTAGCCTATGATCATGGAATGGTTAAAAGCTTTGGTAAAGCTGCTCTGTTGAAGGCTTCCTACCTGTCAGGCAAATACAAATGGATCATACTGGAGGATCAAAGTGCTTTGGATTTAAACTGTGAACCTGCATTAGTGATTCCATTACAGATAAGTGGATTTAAATAAGTCTGATAAGTCCAGATATCATTGGGTTTCTGACATGGTGGCTTTACTTCAGTAATAACATTGCTGCTTATTCTCTGCTAACATCAAGAAGACTTCCTGTGTACTCTGTCTGTCTGTAAAATATGTTAGTCAGTGTCAAATTTTCAGTTCACAGAGGAAGGTGATTTATGTTAGATTTCAGTCGTAAGTTATTTTGATAAATACTCAACTATTAACACTGATTCAGGTTCTGTGGCTTTTTAGGTACCAATCAGGAGGTCTCCAGGTGATACCTGAAATATGAGATGCATCGGTTTTCTTGGTGAAAACACAGATCAGGGTGATAAATATTTGTGGAATGAAGAGGGCTCTGCCTCCTAACATTTTTCTTATTTCTCATCAGCATACCCGCAAGTCTGTGGACGATGAGGATATATGATCTGTCTTTAGCAGATCCTGGTTATCGAAACAAACACCATCATACCTTCACCCCGAGGTGAGCAGAGGGCAGAACAGGGAAGGGTAGGACGACAGACAGGCTTAGAGGCCAAATGAGAAGACCATGCTTTTAGATGTTGAATCAGTTCAGGACTGATGGCATGAGAAAATACCGTATGAGCAGTAATACCAAATACCATGATGTCTTAAATGTCTAGCCAAAGGCATTTAGTTCAACATGGTGTAAAGTCAATATAACGAGCTTATCATTCTTTCCTGCTTAGAAGCTTCTTCAATTCCAGTTTCAAATAACAATCAATATGTCATCTCACTGTTTGACACTTGTATTACATCATGTTAAAATAAGCTTTAACAGATTTATTTGTTGAAGTCATACAACAAAGTGACACTACAAGGGTCCTTCTCATGTCATTGTGTAGTTACTACTTGTATTGCTAGCTAGCTAGCTCAGTCACTAAGCAAATAGTAAGTTAATTTCAGGGTTGTTTTAGTATCAACTGTTATACAGTGCACAACTGGACGGTGTGACACAGCTCACTTGATAGCTTCCTTCTATTTGGGCTGTTGTTACTAGTACAAACTCACATGTCCACAGTTCTGCAAAGCTGAACTTGATGCAATAACACAGCGTGTTTACTTCACCTCGGATCAGATTGTGAAGCTGAAGATGAATTTCACTTAAAGCATCTGAAGCCACACCTTATTTACAATATAGTGCACAGTTTTTGCGGCATGTCATTTTATTCGTGTCCGAATTATACATTATATAGCCCAATCCATGGTGTGTGCACTACTATCTGCCAACAACACTGGAATGCACTGTGTGTACAGCTGTGTGACACAACACCTGTCGGTGATAATGCAAGCTGTTGATTATTCATATATGTCAGACATCTGAATTTACTGCTGACTATAGAATAAATTACTGATTGTGACTTCACAAAAGGCATTTATAAGGGGAGTTACAGATTCCTAGTCATCATGGCAGCAGTGATTGTAGCAAGGTGAAGGTATCGGCCCGGCAGATATTTGGAAGACGAACATCACTTTTTGATTGGAGCTTGTTTTCTGCCTGCTGTGTTCTTGGCACAAAGCACTAATTTATAGCTGACCTTCCCACATGGATAATTGCAATCAGACGCAAAACTTTATGGGCGTGTGATATCATTAGCGCAATATCGTTTGTGAATCGGACCTTGAGACGGGGCAGGAAGCAGTTGTAATCAATTGTAATCAATTGTTTGTGATTTTGACACCGTAAGCATCTAAGTTACAGGGAGTAGTTAATGAGGGAACGCCTGATCCCAACATCCCTCGTCAACGTATCAGTCCATATTGTTTCATGGACATTTTGTGGGTATACAGGTGAAGGGTTCACCTTTACATATCACCCTCTGACACTAAAAGACATGAGCTCTAACCCAGCTGGTAGACTGACAACAAATCCACATTATTATATTCTAGTGTTTGCTCATCATCCTTCATTCAGGGATTGCTTGTAATAATTAAACCCCCTGAAATGAACATGGAGACAGTTTAATGCAGCCTTGGTTAAAGGGCAATAACAACTGGCATAATGCAGGACAGTTAAACTATTTACAATAATAAAACCTGCATTCAGGGTTTTGTTCGCCAGCGTTCCATGTAAACATCAGCTTGATTAGAAATAGAGGGTTTGGTTTGGGAAGCAGTGGGGAGCTGCTCTGCACGCAATTTTGTCTGCTCCTGCGAAGATCTGTGTGTGTTCACATATGTTAACATGTGTGTCCACTGTGTTTTAAATACAGTGTTACTGGCTGTCTGGACATCAGTACTGAAGGCTGTGTAATTAGCAAAGACAGGGAAAACATGCCCCCCAGTTTGTGTGTGTGTATATGTTTGTGCATGTGTGTTTGCTTCCTATAAAGTGTGAGTGTGTGGTTGTGGGGTGTGACAGTGATGAGTTTACCAGTCAGGATGTAAAAGTGTAGTGTAGAGTATATAAACATGACACATAAGGTTCAGCAGTTTTGCTCTTCCAAAATCCGGTGTTTCACATGTTTTAAATGTACATGAGTCAATCAGTGACTTACCAAGAACTCTACATTCTGACCTGCATTCATCAACGTAACACTCAAAATATATTTTGTCTGCATTAATAGATACATCTAGTACACAACACATTTAGCTATGCTAGTAGTAGTAGCATAGTAGCTATGCTGCTCCAAACCTGTCTGCTGTGAGTTGCAGATACTCATATCTGATACTTCAACGTATGAGACAAGAGTATCTGCAAAATGCACACTGCCAATGTTAAAATGTATGTATGAAATGGGATGCGTTCATCGATTATCCCAACCGTCACACACTAAGCTTTCACTGCTTTGTATTAAAGCCACTCTACATCATGCCACAGTGCAGTAAATTGCTAATGCAGTATAGCAGTGTGTGAACATAATTCATAGCATATTTATGTTGCCTGTTGCCCTGTGAATGCACCTTTCTCTATGTGTGTGTGTGTGTGTGTGTGTGTGTGTGCAGTATATCCCTGAGTCATTGCCTGCTCAAGCGTAACAAGTACATTTCTGAGGGCCCGTCAGCCACTGGGGAGCCCTGAAATGAGCAAGTGTGAAGTGTGTTGTTCGGTGTGAAGTGACGCAGGTTTGTTAGAAGTCTCTAATGACATCATGGGGGTTATTTTCACACAAGACTTTGTACAACTGTTAGCACAAGCTGTGTGGTACCTCCAGGGACTGTGACATTTAAAATTGGTAGAAAAAGCCCCTGTAATATCGTGGCCTTCAACACTTGTGATACAGGTGGTTTCTAAAACAAACACCATATGATAATCCCAGTTTCTATGTAAAATAAACCAAAGGTTTTTTTTCTATCAGGTTTAACTGACTTTTTCGCAAAACATTGTGCTTCCAGCACAGATGGTTACAACAGAAATATAGCCAATAGCACATAATAGTAAAACACAGGTAGCAACTCTGCCTGACAGGTAGAACACAGCTTCCTGGTTTTAAAACCTTCTCCAGGAGAATGCTCAAATTATCTCAGAATTACAAACTGTCATAAACAATATATTAATAGAGTATGTGTTGAAACATTGGAAACATATATTTTAAGTAAATACTGTAACACTGTTCTGTAACACTTTCCATCATGAAAAGAAAGCTGTACTAAACCAATATTGTTTCAATATTGCCAGACAAATTCATTTCTTTCAGCAGTTGATGGAGCCTGCACTTGTGTACTGGGAGTGTGTGTGTGTGTGTGTGTGTGTGTATGTGGGCAATGAGTTTACTAGGACACAGCAGTGTGTAAAAGCAGCAGTGAATCCCATCTCTCGTGTTTATGTCCTGATTACTCTTTCCTTCAGACCTTTATGGGACCATTTAAAAACCAGTAGCTTGTTATATCCACAGAATGCTGAGTTAACAGGAATTGCACTTTTTCAGTTATGCTCTAATAACTTGTGTTAATACATTGATCTTTGTTATTTTCCCCAACTTCTGTAATTGGCAAATACATATGAGCAGTATCAACTCACCGGGGCACCTTGAGCTCCAGCAGCACCAGTTGGCCCAGTTTCTCCCTGAGGACACACAGACATGTCAGTACACCTTACAAGTGCTGTTTCAACAGGACTGCATGGTTGTACAGTGTCTGATCAGTATTACTATTCACATATTCTCATGAAAGGCAACACTACACAGATGACACAATCAGGAGTGCAGCCACATATACATATACAGTTGAACAGTATTGTAAAGCATAGGTAAATAAATGATTGTGACTTATGAGCAAGTGAATGAATGAATTAAAGAAAAGTCAGTCAGTTGCAATGACTAAACATCACTGTTTATTTTGCGCAAGATTGAAATATTAGCAACAATTGTCTTCAGGCATTGGGTCAGTAAAGATCATGTGATCATGTGTTTAACCTGTGATAGGCTGCATGACAAAGCTCAACGTCCACTTACTACCTTTTTTTGTCTTCATTAGTAACTGGAAATGGAGACAGGTAACGTGATGACACCGGAGCCATTTCTATTGGGTGATGAAGCAGTGCGATGCTGTTGAAAGCGCTGAAAAAGCTAGTAAGTGGACTAATGACTTGGTGCATGCAAAGGCAGTATAGGCAAATGCTAGGTACTTAGGTTACATTGTGTTTTGCCTCTTTGATACATATTTTAATGCTGATTAAAATGCACACCTTAATACCTTTAAATCTGCGCTGAGTTAAATTGATGGTGGTGTCTTATCTACGATATAATGGTAAATGGATTTCACATCGCACTTTTTCAACCTTAACGCTTCCCAAAGTGCTTTACAGATTGGTCTCATTGACCCTTTTCAATCTATTCACACACTGATGGTGGCGGTGCTGGCATCCATCGGGAACAACTTAGGGTTCAGTGTCTTGCTGAAGGGCACTTCAACATGTGGACCAGAGGATCGAACCACCAATCCTGGGATTAATGAATGACCCGCTGTACCTCGTCAGCCACAGTATAAGATCCTTCATCTTTAGTTGATGCTGTACCTGTAGCCATCATACAACAGCAGGCATGTGTGTTGTTTCTGCATTGCTTAACTGAGATAGACTAATTTAAACATAACAGTGCAGCAGTGGAGAAGCAGATTCATGCAATGCATTACAAAGTTTGTTGCACCCCTGTGAAGGGTAGTTCCTTGTAGTCCAAGTCATATCAGTGCTACTTGCGTTTAAAGAACATGTTTGGCTTATGCTGTGAGTTTATCTGCAGCAGTGATGCTGACGCACCAGTGTGGCCAGTCCTGTGGTCAGAGATCTTCCAGTGAGCCGGGCAGCTTGTTAAAACAAGAATGAAGAGCGGCAAACAAACACAACACAACATGCAAATAGAGTTTTAACCATCTGCAAGACACCACAACCCACTGCTTGGTTTGCTCTCAGACCTCTGTGCAGTTTAACTACATTTGTTGAAGGTATTACGATCCAAGTGGTATGTGAACCGTACCGCTGGAATACACTGACAGTGGCAATGGACATGCGAAATAAGCTGTAAAATATATTGTGCTACTGCAAGTCATTCATTTATAAAGTGACATGATATTCCCTGCAGAGCTCTGACACAAGTCTGCTTATAATGTTTTCCACATAGGAGATCTATCAAACCCAATATACACACCACTTTATTTTTTCTTTGGAATCACATATCATAAACACCAATTTTACTTAAAAGTATACTAGAGCCATCTATTGCACATAGTACTATATTTGTACTGGGATAATCATGTTACATGTTTTGTGTCTGTGTTGCTTTCTAATATCTTGGGATCATGTTAGAAATCATCGCTCTCAATTTAGTGTCACAAAATAGGTTGGTTTTTGAAAAAGTGAGAACCCTGCACAAGTAAAAGCTCCAAAGCTTGTGGTGAGGAACTATGAGCCTGAATACATTAGATTTGGATTCATAAGTGGCAGTGACGCTGAGCTAAAAGCAAATGTGTTTAATGTGATGATCCTGTTAAATGAACCAGAGATATTTAAACACAAAGCATTATTATGCACATGAAACATGATGACCGCTGGATCTTCAACATGTCCTGAAACATAAATTCAACCTTAAACAAGTCGTGTCCTTTCATCTGTGTTCACATGTGAAATATCTCCAACAACAATATGTTTCCTCACTGTGTTTAAAGGGATGAAAGTAGCCAATGTGATTAGCTATGATTGTCTCAGCCTCTTACACGCCCACCTATAATGTATGATAATGTATTCTTTCTGATCCCCCATTGCCATGGAATTTGGTGCAGATGTTGAAGGCTCCGAGGTCAAAGTGTAACAATGTTGGTGATCCCTTGACTTTTAATCTAGTGCCACCAGCACGCTAATAACTTTTGTTCAGAGTAAAATGTCTATTTATTTGATGGATGGATTGGATTGGTGCAGGCATTCATGTTCCCCAGAGGATGAATTGTATCAACTTTTGTTGGACCTCATTTTTTTCTTCTAGATCCACCAACAGGTCAAAAATTGTCTAACTAGCACATAAATAACACAATTATTTCATCTTCATCTTTTGTTTGTCTCTGCTCCGAATGGCTGATATGACTTGTCTTTTCTAATGGAACTGCGGCCTCTCACAGCCACTACCATGACTGTAGACTGATAGTGTTGTTGAGACTTAAAATAACTTTATACGATTGATCCAATAAAAGCATTCTGTGAATTCTCAATATGAATTAAAACATAATCATGTTACAGAATTGTTAGATATTACATGACAACATTACTAAAACATGTCTGTGTGTCTCATAAATCCTGTGAAGTATAGAAGGGGGCTGGCTCTTGACGTGGTGTTCACCTTGAACCTGGTCTTCCTCTTAACCTGGATTTATCTATGGTCTAACAATAGTCCTGGTCATGAGCTTTGAAGCACTTTCTTTCTGTTCGAGCTCTCTGCAGACACAGACGTTGCCAGGTCCCACCATCATATATTTTAAGTGCAGAGCTCTGCATGATGGCAGTGAGGAAACAACTGAATTAGCTCTCCACTGCGTCTGTTTTCTTTTGAAGTGTTTCACCGCACTACGTACATAAACCCATAAGAGCAGCAGACCTCATAATTACACAGCCAAGACGCCCACCACGGCCCAATAAACGACAAGATGATATAAATCTCTGGATGTCTAGAACAAGAGAAAATAGACAAGCGCACAGAGACACGTCTAACATTGTCCTGTAAGCAGACTAATCTGCTACTTCACCCCGCCACATATTGTAAAAGACTAAAGAGACTGTGACGCACGTGAATGCATTCTGGTAGGGGATCTGAAGGAAAGGTCTGACTGGCTCCTTTTATAACAGAGGATCAAACTAAACAGCTTATTTCTCACTGTGAGAGGCTGCCCCATGTGAAGGAGTTCAAGGGCCGTATGTCAGGGGCTTGTTCACAAGTGAAGGTGAGATGGAACACGAGATCCACAGGCCAGCAGTGTTAGCAGGGACGGAGATAGAGATACCAGAGACAGCCAGGAGACAGATGATAACAACGGTGCATGCTTTCTAACCAATATGACATTTGACATATTTTCTTATCTAGAGAGACAGCTGGTTCATTCATGCTTCAGCATCAGTGGCTTATTCATTAGCTGTTTATCTACCAGCTGACTAGCAATGTCATATGCATGCAGGTGTACATTTAACTATTACTCTGCAGCAGCTTCCTACCTCCTTATGTGCTAATCTTTTGGAATTATTAATTGAAATAATAACTGCTATATGCTATAAGTATCTCGAACTGAAACTGAAATTAAAAGCAAATTTCAACAGATTATATACACCATATATTTCATGCCCACTTCTGTTATGCCATGTTTCTTTCCTGCCCTGTAGGTCCTTTAGAAAACGTGCCAACTGTCCACCCTCCATAACAAAAATAGAAGAAAAACAAGCAAGACTTGGCTGATTATTTCTGACCTCAGGTTATGTCACTACCTCATGAAGCATGTCTGTGCACTCTGCAATTATAAATAGCTCATAGTATGCTGTGTGTGTGTTTAGGGGTGGAGGGTCAGCACGTGTCGAGGGATGTGCCTCATTTGCCTCACTCACTTTACACGAGTAAAACACCACCTAATGTGCCTTCATAATCACTATGATTAATCACCTCATTAAATAGCTTAATGTGTGATGGTACAGCTATTAAATGTCTTCAGTATTATTTATTGTTCTGAAGATATTTTATGAAGTAGTCAAGTGGTTTTAAAGTAAAAGGCCTGTTTATTTTCTGCATAAACAATGTTAGCTTTGAAGTCCAGCTGAAATCCCATTTAGTCATCCTATTTTGTCAAAATAATATGAACATTTTTAAAATATATCTTCCATATATGTTCCAGTCCATCCCAGGAGGGGCGTGTCTGTGTTTGATTGACAAAAGCACTGTAGGGATCGAGAGACAAAGTACACAGACTTGCTGTAGTCTACAAGTAATGGGCAGGCAGCGTGTTGTTAGTGGTGCTGAAGAGTAAGAACCACAGCAGCAGCTAAACAGTGACATTAGCAGGTGAGTTTCCATGCTGTTTAATGTGCTGCAGCTG